>JXSR01S003708.1:63243-73863 GCA_000969725.1 Ophiothrix spiculata
TTATTAGATGTTGAATAATTTTACAATTTGGGATATTAATGCCATTAGGGGCCTCAATATTAAAATCTTCAATTTTAATATTGAAATAGTGTCAACAATTATTTTTGCATTAAGGACACATTCGTGAATTGTGGTCACAGCTATCCTTATCTTTAGAGCTGTAAATATATGGAATATCTGACCCAAGGATAAGAATGCAGTAAGCGCATTTCTAAAGCATTGCAGATACGTCCTATAACACGTATAAAGTGCAAATTGGCTTCAACCCACACGCATGCTTAAAATTGTATAAATGTTTGATATGTTAGATACTGCCTTCAATTATAAAAAAAGAATTGATCGTCTGCTTAGTTGTGCAGGATTTCTCCAAGGGAAAGGGAAGTAGCTTGCAATTTTATGCAATGCACATACTGCGTTTTTACTTTGTTGGGTAGATATATATCTTACCTTTATTGTGACACAGAGTGAAAGTGGAAATGTGATAATAACAAGAAGCCATGAGATCGCCGTTAGAAAATACACGCAGCAACCAAGAGTGCCGTTCTCGTCGACTCTTTCTTGAGCTGGATTGTAACCTGTGAGAATAAAGTGTAATCAAATGCAACAGATGTAAAACAAGCTTGCTGAAAGTGGGACACAATCTTGCCCTATATTGTTTGTCAGCTACATTTCCTAATCTATATACTCTTTCCGCAATAATCTTGGTTAGCCAGCAAATCAATCGTTTCAGATTAGACAAGTACAAAATTAAGCTTCTTTTTTGACGGTACATTATTCAACTAGTTTATGAATTCCAGATTCTAGAAATAAATATTAGCCGATATCTCTTGCTTTTTGACATCAATATGACGTCACATAACACACTTTAGGCACTGTAAATATTATTGTACTCTATAAGTGATTAACATAATCAATTAAACGCGTGCAGGCCAGTGGCGTAGCCAGTTAGGGGGAGCAGAAATATTAACGGGAAATATAAGAAACATCGTGAAGAAAAGGACCAATGAATCCCCTTAATTTTGTCCTTCGTGGATGCACGAACAAGCCGATCGATTTTGTTGTGGGTAAAATGTGTCCTTAAACTACTGAGAATGTGCGACTTTTTTCCTTGTCAGTTTTAAAATCGAATTAGACGGATTATTAAAAACGATTTTTAAAATGTCGGAAAAATCGGGACGAAATGTGTTTGCAATCGGGCCGAAATACGTTTGCTTAAATGTTTACTCATTAAGATGATTGCTTATATTTTTAATCCAGTTGAATAGAAAAATTTAAGAGCGAATGCTTGACGAAAACAATAAGAGACACACATTCCCGGGCATATGATCTGAAATGATCATATCGTTATTGAGCTTTACAATTTATACTCACCCGTCATTATATTTCTATAATGTTTTTTTTGAAAAAGTTCGCTATGCAATAAGGTGATAGGAAAGCACACGCAAAAATTCTTTGACACCACCTAAAAATGATATGTAGCTGATTTTGAATTATCATGTGGGTTTGAGCGGTTATGGCGCATGTGCCGATGACATAGTCAGCCCATCCCGATTTGTTTCATATCGACATCCTATATCGACAAAGAATGAAATGTCGCGAATTTCAAAATAGAGTTTATTACATATTTTAAAAGTCTAAAATATCAGCTTTCGAATAATAGAAAATGTGTCACACTTTCTGTCTTCCATTTAGAAATCCAGGGCAGCCCACTGAATATCTAAATAGCGCATTTGAACCGTATTTAAAGTAGCTAATTATCATAGTGTGTTATAGCAGCAAATAATTAACCTTCGAAATTTAAAGTATAGTTAGAAACTGATGCATGAATGCGTATTATGTCAAAAATTTAGACCTTTTCAACATTTCTTTGCTTTAGGCCGGCCATTTATTCCAAATCTTCATTCGCGGCATTCCGTTCATTTCGCCAAATATTGTACATCAATAAATAACAGATAGTTATTGTAAAAGTCCAAGTACAGAAACAGCAAATGTCAACATAAATGTAATAATTAATGAATAAAATGATAATTTTCTCGCGTTATTAATCTTATATATTTTTATACGTGATACAGGCGTAGGATAACTGAGAACAAGTAACTAAATAAACCCTTCTCAACATGTTATACACCAAGCAGAATGAAGCATCCAGAAAGAAACGATTCTTTATGTTCTGTTGTAAATTATGTGTGACGTTTGACATTTACCAAGAAAACATTTTACTCTCAGCAAGGGATTTAAGAGTGCCTTCTAGTTAATCCATCATGATCAACTAGGCAAATGTTATGTATATCGCGTCTCTAAGGCTAGGGAAGGAAAGGGGTAAAACCTTTTAACGGCATACAATTATTAGATATCATTTCATATCAAAGACAGTTTTTATGAATATTTATCATGTTCAACTAGTGAAATATTTTAGTAGTTTTGTTGTTGCATTAAGCAAAAATGAAAACATATAGCAAAGACTAAATAAATAGTCAAAAGAATTATTTCCTAATTTTTCATAAAAATAATAAGGATAGTATATATAATTTTTGTTGACATTTGTGTGTAATCAGCACGTAGACGTAAATCTTAAATATTTATTCCTTCTAATAAATGTATGCACTATCTGAAAATATTACAACTTTCACCATTATGTTAATTTTGGAAATTCTATAAAATAAAGACGATTGACTAGTTCTTAAATTCAATCCTGTTTTCTCATTTGGGAGCTTGACCAGATGATGAACAATAATTTTGCCTTCTGGCGGATGACCGATATCTCCGACTCTATATCATGCGGGTGGGAGCTGTTTGATTTGTGTTTTTTGTTTTTAATTACGAATGTCATTTTTCACACAAGACAACTTATGTTAGAAAACACTTAAATTTGTTCCAAAATTAAAAACTTAGTTATATAGAGAAATCAACAACATATTTGTTGCTGTTTAGTGAAAACAACAAAAAACATTTTCATTGCTTGACATTTTCGTACAATTAAAATGTTTAAGGATAGGTTTGGCTACCTATTATTAACACATCCAAAAGCTAACCCTTCAACAATAGGGTCCTGAATATATTAAAAACAGAAACTTGGTGACCGGAGAATTACAATTTAATTTATCTAATTTCTGGCAGCTCATTCCTCATGAGTGTAGTGGTTATGTAGAGCTGCTCATAAATAACGTTATCGTCTATCATGGGTTTAGAGACGCACCATTAGATTTCACGGGGAGGGCTTGAAGTTTCGGTCGAGACAAGATTTTATTGCAAACATTTTTGAGGCAAGTTTTTTTTTCTTTACTTCCTCGAATCCGCTATAAATTTAAGGTTTTTTCACACATAATGCGTCCAGCCTACCCAATGGAAGTCTTATGAAGCTATAAAAGTTAATTTTTCCGATAAGCCCACATATTCAATTATATTGAGCTATATATTGGAAAATGCATCCCGAATATAGTTGAAGAAAAAATACACGGACCTTTTAGCTCACTGCCGATACAGTGATCTGTATTGTACGAGTCACTTTAGTGAATGGTCTTTCTGTTACGGTCTGTGATAAAACATACCATAGATCAAACGCAGATTGGGGCAAATAGCACATTTACAGACATTTTAACGGTGTGCTAGGTATGTTTACTGTTTAGGAAACAAATCGAAATTCAGTGAACAAAATCTGATCATTGGGTGAAAATGTTTCTGTAGATAATGCGATTAAAAATTAGAAAAAAATATGTCTATATTGTTGACTACAATTACATAAATGTCTGGAGAATAACTTCTGATGCCATTTAGCATTTGGGTTCTAGCAGGATTCATTTCAAATGAAAACCTTTTACATTGCAGAAAATCTTAACCAAGAAACCTAGTGATTCTAAATGACAATTTAGAAAATGAGGCTAGACAATATGTCTCATTTTCTTGATCAATCTGTAGATATTCAGATGAATTTACAGAAACTGTAGGAAGTTTACACTCTTAAAATGAAAAGAGTGAACAGTCACTCTTTCTTAGAGTGATTGTTTTTCACTCCAAAAGAGTGACATTGAAATTGAACGGGGTTTCACTCTTAAAGAGTGAAATGTCACTCTTATAGAGTTATAATTCACTCTTTGAGGGCAAAAGAGCGGTGTCAGTGACCAATCTTTAAAAGAGTGACAATTTTCACTCCCTCAAAGAGTGAATTATAACTCTATAAGAGTGAATTATAACTCTATAAGAGTGACATTTCACTCTTTAAGAGTGAAACCCCGTACGATTTCACTCGAAAAGAGTGAAATGTCACTCTTTTGGAGTGAAAAAAAAATCACTCTAAGAAAGAGTGACCGCTCATTCTTTTCTTTTAAGAGTGTAGGGTAATGATCTAACATCCATGATACTAAGATTGGCTCGTTTGAAGCGTGAACAAAACAATTATGCAACTTAAAGAGAAATTTTTTTAAAAGCATTTTCAAACATTTTGGTTACTTTGAATCATATTTTGCATTAAGAATTAGCTTACACCGAGAAGAATGTTATTTAATTAACTCCATGTTATCCCTTTTAAGAATATGTAGCAATTTTGTATAATTTCTTTGTATAAGAAAATAGGCGGAGGTTCGATCGGAACAAATGATTATATCTTATAAATAATATACCTACATAACGAGAAAAAAAAAACCGAGTTGGTAGTATAACCGCAAACCGATCTTAGCCTTTCTCTTGACGGGCCTCTTGAACCCCAATGTTACTCTTTTTGAAAAAACAACGATTGACCTGTACAATTATCGTTGAAAACTTAGAATCAATCCTGTTTTCTAATTTTGGAGTTTGACCAGATGACGAACTGTTTTCTTGCCTTCTGGCGGATGACCAATATCTCTGACCCTTTTACAATCATTACAAGTCCTGTTGAGAATTGTTTGATTTGTGTTTTTCATTAAAAATTCCATTCAATCACAGATCTTCAAAATGTATTAATTGAAAACACTAGAGTTGGTCTTGGATATTAAAAGCTTTAGTTATGACCTTAATAGGCTACTGGTCTGGATCATTTCGAAAAAGGAGGACTTCGCGACAGAACACTTTCCAAGAAACTTGTGAAAATAGGTAGAGAAAATAAAGAAAATAATACATTTCCAGGAGATTTCTTGTTATAAAAGCAAGGTGTCATTTTAAAGCTTAGAAAATGCTGTAACAGATGATATGATAAAATTAAAATTTCTGGGTGAGCCATCACATATTTAGTAAACATCAACAACATTTTTTCATCGGTTGAAATTCTCATACAACAAGAATTCCCAAGGATACATTGGATACACATCATCAATGCAATGAAAAAGCTATAGCACTGTAATACTTAAGTACCTCTTTCAATGATTCCTGTTAGTGGAGCATTCGTAATATATTCGTATAATGCCTGAGTTATATCTTTGACCTTGTTACTCGAACAAATGTTTCCTGGTCATCAAAACTACTTAGTTTACATCCCTTTGGCGAGGTATTTCTAAGTCATTAGGATTGTTTTCAATAACGATTCATCTGGTCAAGCAGTTTTATATATATGACCCGTCATATCGAAAGGTGCCTTAAGGGCACAAAATCAAAATAGATTTTTTGGTCTCATCCGAAAGATCATGCTTTAAGTTGAAAATGATATCTTGAGAGCTTGACCATATGATGAATTAGAGAATAAAATATGGCGATTTATTGTTTTGCCTGTCATCTATCGTCTCATAATGGATGGGCGTACATTATTTTTTCGTAATGGGCACCCCCTTCTTAGTCACAAATTTGAGTCATTTATAAACCAAAAACGATGTAAATTATTGCCAAAAACTATAAACTTATCATTGGAAAAATGTACACCCCTATTCAAACATGAAATATTCCAAGCCCAGTAAAGCTGTTCGCGCCGGATGTGTGCGTATACCTGCATCGCGCCGTAATTTTGAACGCGCGGCTCCACCGCGTTTCACGCTGAACGCACTGTCATCTATCGTCTCATAATGGATGACCAAAATTCCTTATTAGGAAGTAAAATCGCACTCAGTGACTAAGAATTAGCCTTATTATACTATATAAATTACTCTTATATTGCATAATGCGGTTCATTGTTAGTAGAGCATTACTAACGACTAGATGATATCTATCACCTTTCTACTCAAGCTGTTGTTTCTTATCTCATCATCCAAACTACTTAATTTACTTCTATTAGACCATATACGTGCATGCAACTGGAATTAATTTCATTAGAAGTATCACCTGGCAAACAGTTGTATAACATTTGTTTGAGTGATACACTGGTCATTTAAACTTTCTGGGCATGCACATTAGCGTTAGACTGTATTAATCCGAGTGCTTTTCGCATGAAAACAACAACAACAACAGAAACAAAAACCACATATTTTATAGTTAATTAACAATAAAACAACATATTCATTACCGCTTTACAGTTTCTTGCAACTGGAACTAACACGAAAAGGCTACATATCGTCAATGCATTAGGAAAGCTCGTTAGTAATTTGTTCCGTTTCATTTTATATCAGGAAACAAACAAAGGTCGAAAACAAAAACCCGATTTCTTCTGATAAACCAAAATTCACTAAACAACAACAACAACAACAACAGCAACAACACCTCAGTAAAATTTATATGATCGATATTAGCCTCCCTGTTGAACCCCTATTATTCTTTTCAACTAATGATGCTTGACCTGTACAATGTTAACGGATGTCACAAACCTAAAAGAATAAACTGTGTTTTCTTATAGAGAGTATCCACTTCACTCATGCGTGATCGCAAACAAAAGAGGTCATTCCCTTAGTAATCTTTATTCAATCAATGACCCTGAATCGGGCGGGCTATTTTGAAGCAGTTAATATGCTAACGTGTATGACGTTCCTGGTGGTGCTCTCCTGAATGGTCTGAATATTGTATAGCATTCTCGCAAAGATGGCCGCTAATCCAAAACATGGATAACCTCTATTTGAGAGGTTGAACGAATGATGGACCGTTATCTTACCTTCTGGCGTATGACCAATATCTCCGACTCTAAGTCAGGACAAGTCCTGTTCGGAGCTATTTGGTTTGTGTTTCTTATTACAGATCATGTGTAATCGCCGAACATATTGAAAACACCGCAATAATGATTTTGCATATTAAAGGCTTAATCAAGGTGCAGTATTGTATCTATTGGTAAAATTGCGCCGTTCTTGAAACAACAATGTATGGAGTATTGCCATTGAATGGGAACATTTTGTCAAAAAGACACAATCCTGCAAAAGTTTGACTTAATGACCATAATGCTTGTCTTTGATGACCCTTCATATTTTTATTTGTTGACACTTTCTTATGGCAATAATTCCTATGGATACCATACATCATGAATTTATCATAGAAGCTAACTCTTTTTTGTTTCCGTGTTTATGTTTATCTCTGACCCCTTTACTTACGCGAATGGTTCCTGATCACTGGGACTTTCCTTTAGCCAGGTACGTGCAAGTAACCTGATTTGTTTTAGATAAGAGTATCATCTAATCAATCAGTTGCATATAGCATCATACTTTATTGACATAATGCTAACCATACCTTGTTGTGTATTTATCGAGAATATATCGTATCCTATATAAAACTAAAATAATCATAAAAAAGTTGCGATGTACAGATTAGGTAGAGGTTGGAGGTCAGAGGAGTTCCAGGAGAGTTGTAACGTTTAAGTCATATGTATTATTTTGATGATAATATTCATATAAATTTAGTTCATTTACATACAGCTATGACTAAATCTGTCTAAATTTCATTCAGGTAACCCCATAATTCCCGGACCAATTGTTTACTGTCTTATTCTTAGTGTCATAAGTTATCACTTGTGTCATATAAATTGTGATAAGGCAAAAAAAGAAAAAAAAAAGAAACAGGTATGTTTCCTGTGGGTGGTCACAAAACCTAAATGCGAAATGCTGTTTCTTTTTCTTTTTTATTTTTTTAATGAGGTGCTAAGGCAAATTTGCATGAGAACATCTACATGGGTGATGAATTTTAGTAAGAAACCTGTTGAAATGCAGGCAAACTGCGGTTTTGATTGTTTACTGAAAAGAAAACACGTCTCTAGTTATTATTTTTTAATCGTCCCTATTCTTTTTTATCAAATCTGCTATTTTGATTTTCGGGTTTTTTTTAATCAGAATAAAACAAATAAATGCGGTAATATATGATGCCAAAACGAAATGCGCGCGGCCCAAAGGAAACAAACTTGTTTCTTTTTTTAGCCTAATACCTAATTTTCAATAAAAAACATCATGTACATTTTAGGTTTGCTGACGTGCAAAATGAATTATAATTATGTTTTAGCTTACTCTCTTGCAACTAAAGTGATAAAATATGTATATATATCTCAGTCAAAATAATTGATCTAATTTTCATTTTTAGCTCGTATTATGTTCCAAAAATGATGAAAGCAGTTTTCATTTATTGGTTAGTAAATTAAACAACAACAAAACAAAGGAACCGGAAAGGAGAAACATATCTTTTAAACAACGAATCGGTCGTCTATGTCCACCGATAGTATTTTTTATATCATGATTGCAGTGATTTGAGACGTGCAAAAATTATTTTCCATTGCACGGCGTGACAAACATGTGTGAAATCATGATATAAAACAAATATTGAATGCCTATGCACGTGCAATAGTACAAAATATATCATTCAGTCAAATTTGGACTTATCCATTTCACTCGGCTACGCCTCGTGAAATAGAAAAGTCCAAATTTGACCTCATGATATATTTTGTACTATTGCACTCTCAGGCATTCAATATTTGTATACCATTATACAAATGAAAGACACGAGTGGCCTAATATATCATCAAATATCTCAAGTTTCATTGATATCTTTGATGTTATTTTCTTCACCGTAATAGCAATAACTGACCTAGTATTTTTAAATGATCAGTAATTGCCAATTTAGTATGGTCCAGGTAATCCCGGAGAAGTGCATAATGATTATATACATATATTGCCTCAAAACAAAATTTCATATTAATGTACGAACATAAGCAAATAATTATTTAATGGAAATTCATAGAAAGTGTAAGTGCATTAACGTTGTCTCTATTAGTAGAAACTCAGCTACTTACTGCTGCTGTCAGAAATAGATTTCACCACTTGGCGAGGGATTGCTAGACACTAAAAGCAGATGTTTGTTAACTTTCAAATAACGGCTGAATCTCTAATATCATGGTGGTTAAATTTAATTAACTGCTATTCTTACTCTTAAACCTTTTACAGTTAATTCAATACATGAAATACTCAACACTGTTAAACAAACAAACAGACATAAAAACAAGAACATAATTACAAAACATAAACAAAGCAAACATCAAACAAACAAACAAACACAAAGCACACAAATAAACTAATACAAAATAGATAGAATACGTCAGGTCAAATAATGTAACATGTTACTAATGCAACAAGTAATGTTTGATCTTTTAACCAATCTTGAAATAGAAGCGAATCATGGATGTGATAATCATATGATTTTTACAAATAGCATAACACATAAACTAATAATACTAATAACCAAATTCAAAACATTTTATTTTAAATGAAGAATTATATGCTTATCAAATGTCTAGTGGATTTAGAAAAAAGAAGTTGTTGTCATAAAAATGTGGTTGCTGGACAATGTAGACGTAGACTATCGGTTGGTCTGTCAACAGTTAACGGTTCGTAAGATTTGGTTTTAACATGATAGGTCAGTTACATAATATTATGTGACGCGATACATCAAAAGGTAGAACTTTTTTGGCAAACCCGATTCTGAGCTACAGCCGTCTGAAGTTAAAAATGAGTGCAAAATGGTAGGGATGTTGATTTTAAGATGTGAATTACAAATATGAAGTCCCTTAAAGTATACATTTTCAATGAATGAACTTGTCTGAGAAACAAAACACTATAAATGTGAAAAAAATTAGTAGTTTGGGACCAAGCTAGATCCAGTCAGATTGAGTGTAAAATTGTCATGATTTTCAAACGCGTTTTTCTCGGAAGGGCGTCAATGTTGTCATTCTATATTTTGACATAGCTCAGTAACTAAATGTCCGATGCCTTTAATTTTGGTATCATTTTAAGGCTGATTAAACACGCATTTTATTCATACCAAAAACTCAATTATGTACCTTTTGATGTGTCACATATCCAATAGAGTTCTAATGTCACAAATGTGTCTCGTCACGACAAAAGGACGCGGTTGTCGGTCCTACATGTTACTCTTTATAACATATCTTATGTATACCTATTGGTGTACATTATATACGCTTCAATGAGCAACATGAGGTAGCCGACAACAGCATCCTTGCCGCGGCGGGACACAAATATGATGACTTCCCATAAATGTTGCAGAAAGATAATTTTGTTTAAGTATTTGGCGTCAGTGTTGAATCATGTCATTAATCGTATTCAATTGAGACAAATAAATCCTTCAATATACTTCAGAACCTCTCAATGTAGAACTGACCAATACTGGCCAATTTACAGTAATGAGGTAAATAAATTATTTCATTTCATAATGAATGCATTCCGTTGTAAAATAGAATTGAATTAGACTTATTTAGTTTCATGTAACATACCAGTCCTTCAATTCAATAAAAGTGAACCTTAC
>JXSR01S003709.1:40889-56320 GCA_000969725.1 Ophiothrix spiculata
TCAACAGGTCAGATTTGCAAAATTAAAGTTCAACAAAGCTTTTGGACTACAGGTCCATCATCAGTGTTACTACAACTACTACAGACAGAATAATGTACATATGAACAACAGTAAACCAGGCCCCTGACACTTCATTCCAGACATTTTACAGCTCCATTACTCTATGTAATTTTGATGCGAGAGAAACAAATGGTTAAAGAAACCATCAAAAGACCGTGGCTCCAAACATGGCGATTCAACCAGTGTTCAACAAACAAAAACGTCGTCCGTGATTTTAAAGAGGGCAGTATTACCGAATATTTAACAGTGCACAAAAATCAATTGTTAAACAACATAAACACAGCGAAAGTGACCAACAATTCGTAAAATTCACGAATTTTTGTATAAAACACCAAAGCAATTGATTGAAGAATTATAAATAGGTCTACATCTCTAAATCATACAACTTTCCAATTTTCATTATCGAAATGTATAGCTTTTCAAGTTGATCAAAGGTGGCCGCGGTATTGTGTACGTATAAAGGTAATTATTCATTGCGTGAGTATCAACTGGCTCAGTGGCGCAGTCGGTAGCGCTATTGTAATTACGTCCGAGAGAATAACGTTGGTATGGGTTCGAGTCCCGGCAAGGCTGTAATGTTTGCGAATGATTTTTTAATATAAATTAAATTGATGTCTACATATTTATGGAATAAAATAACTTGAATTAAATTTAAAAAAAAATAAAGAGCAGAGCATCGATAACCACCGCAAATTTCAACATCATACTGGCCTCTAAAACATTTTGGACGCAGAAATTAATAAACAAATTGGAGCCACGGTTTTAACGAAGTGTCATCTCCTATATTCATCCTCCTTGAGTAAACTAGCAACAGTGAGCAAAGTAATAAAAGTCACTGATGCGAAAAAAAGAAAAGAAAAAACCTTGAACACAATTACTCATAAATATTAAGACCAGAGGGGGTGTGACAACGTAACTGATTAATCCAGAAAGTTTCTTGGGTAAGACGGAGATTGGTTTGTTTGAGAGATTGTGTTGCATCAATACCAATGATACTGTGATCAGTTATGTTATGCCCCATGGAATTAAAATGATTGCAAACGGATTTTTTTTTTTTAGTTCTAGACTTATGTCAGACAAATAAATTGAATTTTATGTTTCCTCTCAGTAATGAAAGTACGCTTTTTACGTTTGACGTAATTTATATTCATATTGATTTTCAAAAATAGTAATGGCGTCATGTTTAGTACCAAAATAATTCTACAAGTCGCCTCTATCAATACACATGTCTATAATAGTGGCCATGCGAATCCTGATTATAAAGTTATAAGCATTTATAAATTTACAGTTAATTTTGGACACCCTGTAGAAATGTATGTACAAATCTGCAAAAATTTCATTTCATTTGATTGTTTCCATTAGTTACGGACACTGGCTAAACTTGACATTGAACATCTTGTAGGTTTTTTTCGGCGTGACCTTAAAGATGAAGCTTAAGTTCCAAATACTTGACATTTTATCTTTACAGATGCTGAGCCTCTTGTAATCATTTGTCCTGAAAACAGACCCGTGAACTTGGTGAACTCTGTATCAGGTCAGGTTAAAATGACAGTGTTGTTTGATGTACAAGCTACTGACAATTCAGGTCACAATGCTACAGTGTCTTGTACAAAACCATCAGGAGATGAATTCAACATAGGCACTACCACTGTTACCTGTGAAGCTTACGACATGACTGGGAATAAGGCGTCATGTCAGTTCGTAGTTACTGTCAATGGTGATCAAAGTTTGAATAATGATGATCATTTGTTTACTCGGTAATAATTTATTTCTGATAGTTACATTATCTGCTTTAGAAATAATCAATTAATGGTGATCGTAAATTAAAATAACATTACGAGTTGTAATCATAGGATATAATTTTTTCTATTTTCTATTTATTACCGTGTTTTAAGCAGCATGCCTTATTCCATTAGGGATGGAAGATGGGAGGATAACAGATGACCAGATTACCGCATCAAGTGTCGTTGATATATATCACGGAGCAGCAAGGGCTCGCTTGAATCAAAATAGAGAGGACAAATTTCGGGGAGCTTGGGCTTCAATTGAAAACGATCAATATCAATGGATACAAGTGACGTTCTCTAGCAAAACTGTTGCTACTGCTATAACAACGCAGGGAAGAGCGGATGCGGATCAGTGGGTAAAGCAGTACAATATTGAATTTACTCGAAACGGATCTGTCTGGGACTACGTCAGTGACGGAGAAAACAATAAGGTCAGAATTGATAAATACGCAAGTTCTGAGCGCTCTTCTTCTTTTGAAGAGAATGAGCATCACAAATAGTTTCTTATAAATCGACTATTGGTTTTTTGTTGAAAATTGCTCGTTTTGCAGGGAAACTCATCAAATTTCAACTTAAATAAAAACAAAATATCAGAGAAAAGGTTGAAATTATTTGTTTAATAAACTCTGTGTATTCCTTTTGAATAACAAACATGATAAGTTTTAGATAAGTAAATAACAAGGCTAGTGATGTTTCTAATTTTAGTAGCTGGTAGAAAAGGTAAGCAAAGAAAATAACATTTTCTGGTTAGTTCGATGATAACCGGCATGAGTTATAGTATCTAAAATACTCACCATACTTCGTTTCATTACAAGAAGTGTAAATAAGAGTTAAACTTAAACACAGTTGCACAAGCGTCAAATCTTGACAAAAAAAGGTTACAAGTAACGTTAAAAAGGTAAAAGCGGATTGCAATTGATGTAACTGTTTGCAATTGATGTAAAAATTAAACAATGGCGTTGCCATACAAAATCCATTGCCGAACATGGAACAATCACGCAAACATTAGAGAAAGTTATGAAGGCTTTATGAAGACATTCATTTTTGTTGTTTACAATGTAAGACTAGTTTAGTGATGGCGCTAATGTAAAAATTGGCATCAATTTGCAAGTGCTTACATGAACTCATTTCACATGATGAATAGTCCAAATGTCGTATGATCAATTCAATTCTGTATTTCTCTTTTTGAAACCTAATGAGGTCAAATACTTTTTTACAAAATTAATGTTTCCGAATCAAACACCAGAAATTAAAATAAAACAATTAAAAACAAAACGCTTTTTTTAAAGATCTTGACCGTTTTATTGTATCCAATCACTATTATGTTTTTATGTAATTTCAAACAACAAAATTTTTTGCTGTAATGTTTATTGTTGGGCCCTCATTTTAAATGAAATTTTCCAATGAGGATATTTTGAATTATTTAATAGTTAATGCAACTTGATGAGCATGCCTAAACACGGTTACAAGACAATTCCATATTGCTACCATTACAATAGAAAATCAGAATCTGTACCATTCTAGTCATTCTTAGCTCTAAACTAGCAACATACTGGTTTGCATTTTTGTATACAGGTTTTCACTGGGAATTCCGACCGTAGCACACCAGTTACACAGCAATTGCCACAGCCGATACCAGTCATGGCAATTAGAATTCGTCCAGTGGCGTGGTATAATCATATATCAATGCGTTTTGAACTTCTAGGAACCTCGTGTAAGTATTCAATTGATGTTCAGGTTTCTAAGTAATCAACTGAGGCAAAGCAATTAATCTTCCTCCAATCAATGTCAAGAATATTTATTTTTGATGAATTCAGTTACATAATAGTTTTATACGCTCCAAATGCGAGCGACGCTCATGCAGAACTACCACACCTCTACTGACACACATGAAATCAGCCTCACAGAGCAACGGTCAGCACTATGAAAACACTTATATACTGGATTAAAATTGGGAAGCAGTCATACTATATGTTATGTTTTATGGTGATAATGAGGTAGTGTAACATATCATGGTCTCCTTTGCAAAAATGTTCTAAATGTATGATCTCTTGATGTCTGTGTCTCTTGCATCCAACACCTAAGTATCACCACTTGACGCCGACATTTCATGTTAATGTCGACCAGATAAGGCCACACAAATTTCGGTGTTCGCTGAAACTGGTAGCATAGGTTTGGGGTATGGCAAACACAAAGATAAAGCGATTTTAAAGTCCTCAAATCAGGAGATTCTCAGAGATAAAGGAACGTTTTTGAACATAAAACGTGGAGAACATTTATCGATCTTCTTGCTTAATGACGATTTTGTTGAGCCCATAGAATAATATGAAATGTTTGTCTTGTTTATTGTCATTTTTATAGTTCCTAACGATTGCGCTGATATTCAACAATTATGCGGCAATATCAGTGACACGTACTACATCTTTCCCGAGAGCAATGATCCCGTACAAGTTTACTGCGATTTGGAAACTGACGGGGGTGGATGGCTGGTAAGATACCGTTTCTTATGATGACACATACAAACATTAACTTAAGGTGTTTAAACGAAATAAGTGGAATGTCTTAAGCGGAAACTTAAATAAATGGCTTCTGAAAAGACTGGTGAATAAGTTGATCTTTTTTTTTTTTTGCATATTCTTTTAACAATATCGCAACTTTCGAATTTCATTCATCCAGGAAGCGTATACTCACATTTTCAGTCGGGTCCGCTTTGATTTTTGTCACATCTGTTTTTTTTTAAATGAGCTACCATTACAACCACTATTATATTATCTATTGTGTTACAATAATTGCAATTTCAAGACCTTTAAATGAGGCATAAATTCGTTGGCCACATTATTATAAGGACGTATTTGACATTTGCTTATCGTTAAGCAAATAAGAATATAAATGTGCTCTAATGCAACCTAATAAGGAAACTACCAAAGCATATTCTTGCTGTCTTCCGTTCCGATGAAATTTAAGTTTCACCTTTAAATTTGATACGGGGTCAGCTCGCCAGTCTGACGACTCGGTAGTAAGAAAACTCGCGCTAGTCCGAAGACTCGCTAGTCCGAAACGTTATTCAATGGGGAAAATATAAACATGAAAAAGGCTCGCTAGTCCGAAAAAACAGCTAGCTAGAACGAAGGTTCGCTAGCCCGAATATGAAAATAGGTTAGTTAGTCCGAATTTTAGAAACAGCTCGCTAGTCCGAATTTGAAAAACGGCTTGCCAGTCCAATTTTTTGAAAAGCTCATTAGTCTGAATTTGGAAATAGGCTCGTTAGTCCGAATGTTTAAATAGGCTTGCTAGTCCGAATTTAAAAATAGGCTTGTTAGTCTGAATTTTGAAAACAGCTCGCTTGTCCGAATTTTGAAAAAAAAGTATTAGAAATATGCACTTAATTTTTCCTATTCGGGACTAACAGCTCTTAAAATTCGGACTAGCGAGCTGTCTTTAAAATTCGGACTATCGAGCCTATTTCTAAATTCGGTCTAGCGAGCCTATTTCAAAATTCGGACTAGTGGGCTGTTTCTAAAATTCGAACTGACGAGCCCATTTCAAAATTCGGACTAGAGAGCCTTTTTTAAAATTCGAACTAGCGAATCTGTTTTCAAATTCGGACTAGCGAGCTGTCGGACTTGTGAGCTTTCGGACTAGCGAGCTGTCGGACTGGCGAGCTGTCCCCTTTGATACTTCCATTCAACGAATTATATTTTTGCTAATGACAGGTATTTCAGCGACGAGTCGATGATTTGGTTGATTTCTATCGTGGGTGGGATCAGTACAAAAAAGGTTTTGGTGACGTCAGAGGAAACTTTTGGCTTGGGAATGATCTTCTGTCACAGATTACTTTAAAAGGCGACTATGAACTTCGAGTTGACATGGGCGACTTTGAAGGAGAACATCGTTATGCATGTTACGACGGTTTCAAAGTAAACAGCGAAGAGGACAACTACAGACTCGCTCTTGGGAAATACAGCGGAAATGCAGGTATCAGAATAAAAGTAAAATCAAGTCATGGAACTTAGGATGAATTGCTCAACTGAACTCTGGAAAGAATTTTAAATTTCGAGTTTATATTTATGTTATTATTAGTATTATCTTCTACCTCACAAAGGAAATTAAAAAAAGAAGGATAGGACGAATCCTACAATTAAGACTTAGGTTTATTTTAACTTTTGTGAAATAGGGCCCAGATAACTCCCTGGCGTCACGGTGATTCTATGACGTACGGAGTCAAATGATTCCCATAATGTATTAACTCCTAAAGAGAGTCTGTGATTATGACTACATATTAGGAGACATTCAGACTCCATGTGAGAGTCCTAATGGACCCAATAGGAATCGCCAATGTAACTGTGACATTTAAGTTTTAACCCTCGTCTACCTGGGCTATTTTTTGTAACATCTACCCAAGCGGGGGGCAACCCCCCCCCCCTAAATTCCTAGAACGGAACCCCCTATTTGTTTTGCTATCTGATAGGTATGGTCCTCCCCTATCCAACGATACCAAGATCTTGAAAATCAGTCAAGGCGTTACGTGATTATGACGTCATAAAGTTCGTCCGGATCGGAAAATCGGGATTTTGGCAAAAATGGCCAGCCACCAAAATCAAAATTGTGTTATAAAAGTAATAAACAGCGGATTTTTCTCGTGTTTTTTTGCTAAGAAAAATGATAATTCTAACATGCCCTGCAAGTTTCAGCTTCATAGCATGCATATATTGTTTAAAATGGTGACTTAACATTTTCCGGGGCTCACACCCGAACATTGACGGCCCACCCTAACCCCACCTTAGGTGGTACCCCAAATATTTTCATCAAAATGACCGCAAAGGATGTAACAGAGATTACCCAAATGCCTTGGGTTGGTTGCTTTGGGTTGGTTGCAGCGGGGAAAGAACCTTAGGGGGGTTTGCAACACCCCCCCCCTTCCTGAGTAGACGAGGGTTAAAAGAATATTAATTAAGAAAAAATACAATTCCATCGTTTCTTCATATTTCAATGTAGAGTATGTTTTAGAACTAGATGTATTGATGATTACATCTATGATCAAATTTACCTTTGAACCCACTTAGTTTTCGTACCGGGGACCTTTGGGTAGAGATTCAGACCACCCACAACAAAGCCGTGCTTACATAATCAATAATTTAGCCGTATCATCAAGTACTGCGTGTTTAGATTTGCTAAAAATTATGCATCCCCTGTTCTGATTAGCTGATTGCAATCATGATTGTTAATTTGGGAAAAATACTTTCCTGCAGTAAAAGAAAATACACTTTATAAGGCGAATTTGAACGCTTGACCTCTAGATATCCAGAAGAGTGCTGTCTCCAGTAGTCAAGATAGTCAAATTACATTATTTTTCAACATATATTTTTCATCGGCATTCAAAAGTGTTTTCCTATCGGATAAATATTATCTATTTTATAACTCTTAAAACTATTTTTCGTATTCATATGTGGACGCGTGAGGCCTCATTCACTCACTCACTAAGGCGACCTCGGTTGGACTCATATGATGGCTCTCCAGGTTCCTCTGTCAGTCATGGTAGTAGCAAGTTCATCACTTGTTAGGCCAGTGTCCTTCATCAGAGTGTCCAACTAGGTAGTTGCAGGACGTCCAGGTTTCTTGTGTCCATAATGAGGTTCCCAAAGAATGACTTCTGAGACTATTTCAGCTTTAGCTCTATAGATCTATAATGGACACACTCCCGCCGTTGATGGGGTAAATCCACAGAATCGGACGGGGAACGGAACTCAGAGCGAGAGCAAGTAGTGTATTTATCACACTTGGCCTCGCTCTGAGTTCCGATTCCCCTTCCGGTACTGTGGATTTACCCCATCAACGGCGGGAGTATGTCAATTATAGATATTGTCTATAGCAATGTCCAGCAAACCTGAGTCACCTTTCTCGGATTGTCTTTGAAATAGGCTGAAGATCTCCATATGGTGGCATTTCATTAGGTGGGTATGCTTAAAAGGTGGTGTTGTTACATATTTTCATGGGTTCTCGAACTTAATTTGATGTAAATTCACTATTCCTTGGCCTATGGACTTGTTTAATGTCTCATTTGAAAGCTTACACTTTCTGCTATTTGTGGTATTAATTTGGTCTTCATGGGTAACATAATATAAGAGAAACAATGGTTTGAACTTGACAGTACAAGGGTGGTGGTGCCTAAGGATGCGGTGCCTAAGGATGCGGTAGATAGCCAAATTGAGGAAATCACCATTTCGGAAGGGTTGACACTGCTAGAACATATACAAATAGATTCTGTGACTTCAAATACATATAAATAGTCACCAACATGGCAAAAATTTGGTATATAATTACAGTAATTGGCAAATTTATCATTTTAGACCCTCTTCAGCCCCATCCACCCCCTCAAATCAGTTTTTTGGGCAGTATCTTCTCATTTTTTGTCCGATTTTGACAAATTTGGTGTCAAAATGTTCAGGGGATCAAGCTGCATCAAATAAAAGTTAGACAGAATGATTTGAAACATCACTATTTTTCTCCCCTTGTATAGCCCCCTCTAATTAATTGAAGGTCATTAACACCAAGACCCTAAGGGTTCTGTTTCAAGTTTAATGCATCAAAGTAACTATCAAAGTGTTTAAAACATATCCTGAAAAAATGAACTGTTTACCATTAATCATTCCAATTTATGACTTGTTTTAGTAAAAACAGGCAATTTTGAGAAAAACGTGTTTCAAAATTACAGTTTGCATTGCCGTCTATTGAGTAATTAACCATTAATAAGATCATCTTGCCAAAACAAAAGGGATATTTGGCAAACAAAGTTACTTGAATTGAAAGAGATCAATAATATTAACATCATATCAAAAACTTGATTTTTTAACCATTTTGACCATGTAACTCATTTTTGACCCATCTCATGAAATGCCACCATATAGTTGTTTGTTGGGGGTCTTGTCTAGCCAGCTTATATTGAAAACAGATCGTAACATGCTGGTATAACATTCCTCCATTCGTCCAAACATTAAAGACGGATTACCTGAGGTCACTGTCAAATTTTATATTAGCCAATCATAAACAACAATTTGTTTTCCTCATTACATGTGTTGGTGTAGGCCTTACTAAATTGTTCATATTAGACAAACTACTCAACGGATTTTGATGAACTAAATTTTGGAATGGTTTATGATATATGTGCTTAGGTGGAAATGGGAAAAGGGGCATTGAATTCAGTAGAAATAGGTACGTGCCAAGGTTTTCTATTTCTTCGTATATGAGAATGCTTGCACCTAGAAATCTGAATCTTTTTTCCGCCTTGCAGATCGACGGCACGTTTTGATATATCCGACTTAACAAATTCCAAGATTTGTCATTGCTTAACAATAACCCCTCCCGCACATGTTAAATTATACAAAGTTGGGAATGCCAAACTTCAACTGATTAATATTGAACATCATAACAACGCTGTCTTTCGTGTTATTTCTACTATCTCAAGCAATATAAATAAGGCCATATGAAGCCAATATGAACGTAAAGCACTACAAATTTGTACGAAATAATATCCTGCTTATTGGGTTGTGAATATTATCAAATTTCAGAATAATTCCTAAAATTGACTTGTCATAGTTTGACATCACGACAAAATGTTTGGTGGCGAAAATTTTGTTTGGAGACCCACCAAGCCACTGGTCACGGCGTTTGAATACACATACAGGCGGTTTTTGCACTGTATATGTGTACCGCCGCGGCAAAAGGGTCCAGTTGTCGACTCCTACATGTTGCTCATTGTAGCATATCTGATGTATACAAATACCATACATTAGATATGCTACAAGGAGCAACATGTACGAGCCGACAACTGGACCCTTTTGCCGCGGCGGTACACATATTGTTAAATGCACTGTGTTAAGATTGTGCGCATTACGCGATATGCAGAGCGCATCTGAACAAGAAAATGAATGCGGGAAAGGCAGCAAATTCTCAGTAAGGCTGATTTTAACGCGAATTTAACGCTGAGTGCCTAGCCTGAATCACAGTTATTGATAAAATTCATATTCGACAATAAATATGCTATTATTGTAAAGCTACAATTTAACAGAAGCAAAATACAACCATTCATTGTTCACACTATTTTAACTCTCCTTCGAAGTATGTCCACGTTTATAGGTGCCTTTACACTGTGACGACTTAGGGTAACGACTAGCAACGTAGACCTGCGGATTGCAGGTTTGAATTATCCACCCGTCATCGTTAGTTAAAGTCAGTTAATACTCACACAATCCGCTAGGGGCATTTCAGTCTAGGGGTTGAGAAAGACAACAGGTGTTGTCGAAACGTCCACCAAATGGGGAGTCAACTAAATGTTATGTTTATCTACCAATTCTGATGAACTTATTCAATGTTATTTGTCAATCTTATGGACAAGTCACAGTGAAAAAATCCGTGATTTGGAAAATTGTGAAAAGAAGATACAAAAACACCGAAATCATCTAGTGTATAGCCTATGATGCTGTGACAAAAACTTCACTCCGCCGAGCCTCAAATTACGCTGCCCAACCAATATCATACAAATAAAGCCAGAGAAATAATTCGTCGTACAGAAAAAGGACTTATTAGAGAGAGGTGACCTTTTACTTGCCCGATTTAAAATTGTTAGGTGTCACATTTTTCAGAATTATCCTGGCATAAATAGATTGGAAAAGACATTACTGGACACACATAGGTGACCTTTGACCCAAAAGTCAAAAAGTTCATGGGTCAAAATTTTAAATTGCTCCAATTGAGTTTCATATTTAATAAGGATGTATTTCAACACATCCTTGTCAACATAAACACATTGTAAAATTCATTCAAGGTCATTAAAAGGGCTTCATAGGATACATTTTCTAAAATCATGAAAAATCAATATTTGCCAAGTACGAGGTGACATATTTATTCCACGCCCAAAATAGGCAATTGGCGGGGTCCCTGTCTCTTTAGAGACAGTAAAGTTCGAGTCTACATTTAAATATAAAGAAACGATTGAATTGTATTTTTTCTTAATTAATATTTTACATGTCAAATAGTTGGAGGTGGTGTGACTCTCACATAGATTCACAATGACTCCTGACATTGAGTCATAATCATTGACTCTCGTAAAGAGTCACTGCAGCTTGCCTCTATTGATTTGTTTATACAAAGAGTCATTGATTCATAGAGTCACCGTTACTCCCAAGTAAGGAGTCACCTGGACTACTTTTTTAAGTTCATAACAAATGGTATAATTTGATGCAAAAAGCATTAACCAGTTGTGCCAAAATACTTTTCACAAACGTCAAAACATGTTTCATCTTTCAATAAAAAAAACATGGCAAATGGAACGGCTTAAGGCACATGTCTTGAAGTTTGGTGAGGGGAAACGCATTTTGAGAGTTTCGAGCAATATGACTTAAAGCTCAAGCTTAAAAGCTTGAGCTTTAAGTCATATTGCTCAAAACTTTCAAACATCTGATTAGACCTAAAACTGTATTAGTGATGTAAAGCCGACATTTGACCAATAAGTAAAACAAAAACGAATGAAATTACATTTTTTCTTTTCATCATATTGGGATTCACACAACATGTTGCATCTCGATTATTTTTACATCTAAATTACTTGGATGTAACCATAATGTTTACAGATTTCATTTGATGAGCGTGCCTTACAATGTTTTTTCCCACAATTCTTGTCCAATAAAAAAATTACCTGGGTTAACTGGCTTGATTACATGGCACGACTAAATATGACTTGTCCTTCAGAAAATCCCAACACCAGTAAAATTGACAAACACCTCGCTGCTTGCTTAGCTCGCTGCCTGTGATCCTCCTTGACGGAAAACAATATACGTAACTGTTCTGATGAAGAATTGCGACCATAGTCTAAGCAACAACATCATTATTTAAAATTTCATAAACGCAAAACATCCTATATTGTGCTTACGTATTTACAGGTGATTCGCTGGGTTACCATAACGGTAGAAATTTTACAACAAAGAATAACGACCACGATGACTGGCCTGATGGGAATTGCGCTGTTTCACACAAAGGAGCCTGGTGGTATGGGGATTGCCAGTCAAGTAATTTAAATGGGCCTCGCCGTGATACTAATGGTATTAATTGGTACACCTGGAAAGGCTATCACTATTCTTTGAAAACTACAGAAATGAAGATTCGTCCTGTGAACTAGGGTCTAAATGTCAGCGTTGCCGTTTCCAATAACCGTGCCAATAACTTTCCCAACTTCTGCAACTCAATTCATAACTCTCTACTTTAGTTTCAAGTTGTAAATAACAAAAAATGCTACTGCACATTATACCGGATGAATATTTTCCTAGATGATGTAAAGACCAAACCGTTCCCTTCATCAATGGTGTAAAGTGTTGAAATTCAGTGTTTCTAGAAGTTGTTCCAGAAGTGTTGTTTTCATTTTTACATATCAGCAAAGAATTATAAATTGGAAGTGTACTTAAATTTAGTTACCTATTAAGGCTGCGGTAAACCTTCAAATGGCAAAAACCCTTTTGGTACTCTAATTTTCAAACCAATTGCATAAACTATATATATCTAAGTATACATTTTTACCCTAAACATGATGATGATATCAGTTTTTGACCAAATATGTTAATTTTGACAAAAAAAATGCCAAAAACCATATATTTTGCCCAAAAATTTCTGGAAAACCTAAGTAAAATTTACATTTGTGAAATTTTGAAAAAAACAATATCACCAATATGTTCAGGGTGAAAAGACGCTTCTAAAAATGTACTTTTATATTTCGTTATGCAATTGGTTTAAGAGTTAGAGTACAAAAACAGTCCATGCTAGTTAATGGTCTTCCCCAGCCTTAAATGAAATAATACCTAATTGGTGCAGTAATTAGCAACACCAACAAAAATACACTTCAAGTTTCACAAACCAGGCGCTAGGCGCAAAATAAGTCACACTTCGGTCCACATTTGGACAAATTGAAGTTTTACAGTCCCCTGGGGTCAAAAAACATAGTAGTTACCCTTTGATTCAAAAAATGTTTGAACACATTTTTCGAAGGAATCTTACTCCAGTTTAACTGTTTTTATATTCTTTTGGAAAATAAATAGTGCAGTCATGTTTGTTTCAATTTTTTTTCAAGTGGTAACCATTTTAAGGGGTAAGCACGTGACTGAATTTTACGTTTTTGCAAGTTTATTTTGTACCATAACTTTTTAACAAAGTGCTTAAAGTTAATAAAATTAGAAATTTTCACAAGAAACATGATGGCGATGTTGATTTTTGACCAAAAATCATATTTGTTGAGAACATTACAAAAAAAAACACATTTGTTGGCCAAATTAACATATGTTTTGTAAAATGACTTCAGAATGGTAATTTTTATTTAAAATGCCCATTCAGATGTTGCGTCATTTTTATTTTTGAGAATTTTGATTTTTTTTTTTTTTGAATTCATGCCAACTAAGGTAAAATATGACCAAAAATGGAAAAAGGGAATTTTTGACCTTATTTGGCATGATGACCAAAAATGGAAAAAATTGATTTTTTTTTTACCTTTTTATTGGCATGAAAATCAAAAAATTGTCAAAAATCCAAAAAAAAATGATGCAACATCTGAATGGGCATTTTAAATACAATTTACCATTCTGAAGTCATTTTCATAAAACAAAAAATTATTTTAGCTTGGTTGGAAGCCCAAATGAACAAAAATGTGATTGTTGCCAAAAATGTGATTTTTTGGTCAAAAATCAATATCACGATCATGTTCCTTGTGAAAATTACTTTCTGGTAATGTATACTTTTATCAACTTTAAGCACTGTGTTAAAAAGTTATGGTAAATTCTCAAAACTTGCAAAAACGTAAAGTTGAGTAACGTGCTTTCTCCCCTTAACCAAGGCGCTAATAATTATGAGCGTATAAAGTACACGAGTCCATATTTCGTCAAATTGAGTAATAACTGGTTTTAAAATCCTTTAGGGTAAAAAATGCAGCAAGCTCTCATTATTTATAATGCTTAAAATGTAAAGTCAATTCTAGGAATTATTCTGAAATTTGACAATATCATTGAAATTGCAAACTCTAAATTTGACTGCCCTATTTTAATTTCCAAAAGAATACAAAATCAGTTGTTTCGAAAACTGCAAATAATACAATTAGATTGACGATTTCAACGCGTAGTTAAGACTGAGTGTATCTATATTTAAAAGCTGGTAATGTTTTTCAAGATGGGCCCATTTCCGTTACATCTCACAAACCTCATCCATACTTAACTCCACCCTGGCAATGGTCTTTGAAAGTTAATTAAATCCTTTATTATATATTATATATTTGTTTATATAAAGTTGCACAGTATCGTCCATCCCAACAAAACCCACGCCTGATTTCATTATGTTCACCTGTGCCTAAATTAGCTAATTTAAGATAACTATTTTGTGCGCTAATTAAACACAATTATTGAGTTCAATTTTCCAGTTTACGTTTCGTAAACAAATTGTTCGGTCTCAAACAATGAAAATATCGGGCTTTTAGTTCAGTTTTAGTTAACAAATTGTACTTTACTATATTCGTTAGGAGACAATTGGAAACTAATTAACCGTGGGCACAATATTTCCACATGAGTGACTAAGACCATATACAAACTAGCAATTAAATACAACCTTGTATTATTACAAAATTGACTCACTATTGACAAGATTTAATCTGCCATAATCCGTCTTAACATTTTCAGGGTCCTTGATCAAGCTTGTTTAATACGGTCAGTTTATAGTTTCTTTGAGCTACCAAATATTTGGTGCAACAGGTCTTTATTTAAACTTATAATATAATATATAATGCATTTTCTAATGCAAACACTAACCTAAAGTAATGCAACATCGTCGACTGTGGTTTTGGCGCAAAATTTAAATAGCGTTATTCAAAACGGTGGTTTGAAAACACTGTTATGCTAGTTATAATGATATCTTTATAAAGTTGTTTTCATGTTTCTTTTCTATAATTATTTGGATGAATTGATAGTTATTTCAATAACTAGGGGGCTTGCCATGCAATTTAATGATAGCGACTGCTCACTTCTACAATGCCACTCAGAATAAGCAATTCTTTGAGAGGAAAAAAAAACCCTATTTTGGCAATATGATTGATGATTTTCCGGATTCCTTCGGTTCTCAGGGCTACAATGTGCTTGAGATCTTCATTCAGTATCTCTCATAACGTCGCCATTTTGAAAGCAACAAAAATTTTAATGGACTAAAATAAGCCAATGGGGCTGTTTTAATGCATTGAACAATATACATTGGTAACATTGCTCAGCTAAATAAGAAATCAAATGTTAAATATGGACGAGTTATACTCGCAAACACCAGGATTTACGTTATGTTGCAATACTTCTGATAACGGAGTGTATGAACGGAGGCTATGATGAATGTTTGGTGGTTTATCTGTTATTGATTAGAAGATACATTGGAAATAATGTAATCACAAAGACCTGTTGCATAATGTATTTTGTACTTTAGAAAGAACTATAAACTGACCCATTCAAATAATATTTTACGTGGTCGATATTTTCAACGGTTTTACAATTTAGTTAACACCTAGACTGTTTTCTTTGTCTG
>JXSR01S003710.1:23635-38711 GCA_000969725.1 Ophiothrix spiculata
TGCATGGTTACCGTTGTAGAATACGTCGCCGTCGTGGATTCGAAAACTCCCTACTATGTCAATCATACCCGTCTCCAAATTTGGAAGTTACTTATTAATATTCATATATGTTTTATTCATTTTTGCAATCGTCATTCAAACTATTACATATTAATGAGCCAAGGTGCTCCATTTTTATGACCATTATTTTTACAGTCGTCACTGGCCAGCACAGGGCACAACGCAGTGATCAGTGCGCCCGGCCGGTCGACGACGCAGGATACAGTCTAGACGTGCCCTACCCTTCCCTGGCCTACAAACGAGCTTCCTATTTCTTAATAGTCAAGTTAGCTCCAACGATAAGGTGCTTGCTTACGGTGCGGTAGGTTACGAGTTTAAATCCCAGCAGTCACAAAATTGTGCATGAAATTCCTTTGGACAAGGAACTATCTATAATAATAATAATAATAATATTTATTTAATCATCATAAATCACAAACAATGAAAAACAATATGTGTAATTATTTATGACAATCAAGGAAAAGAAAAATAGACTACAAGTCCAAACACAAAGTGTGTTTTCCTTTCCTTATAAACTTAGTAAATATACAATAAAAAAAAATATGACAAACACGCAAATATGCATTAAATTATAAAAGTATTAAAATACAAGTAGATAAAATAACCACAAACTTAATTAAGCAAATTTTCTTTACAAGAAGTCTTAAAGAGATTAATGGATGATGACGACCTAACAGACACAGGGAGCTCATTCCATAACCTTGGAAAGGAGACAAAAACAGAATTGAAGAAGGCATTAGTGCGAGAAGTAGTGTGAAGAAACCTAAGTTCATTGATTTTAGAGGGTTTGAAAAATTGAAGGAAAGATTGAGGTCCAATTCCATTGTTAAGTTTAAAGCAGAAAATCAAGCGAAGAAAATTAATTGTCTTGCAGCAGAACCTGAAATGATGCTAAAAGTGGACTGCAGCTTACTTGGGCCACAGTGATCAGTGCACAGCTGTAAAGTGTGCAGAGGCTGTGTGGAATTAAATATCAGGAAGGCATAGTGCACTATAAATCCTCTGTATTGATTTATTTTACCTCAAATGCCTTCTGCAATCTCTGTACTCCCACATGGAACAGCAACAGCCACGTCTGTTCCTCCGTTCTCAAGACCTGCCATATGGCGTTGAGTCTGTTGTACACGTAGATTCCCAGACATGTTAACATCTCCTCCTGGGCAATGTCGATGGTTTTGGCATGACGCTCTCGACGGCTGTAAAAACAACGAGCATGAAAAGGTTAAAAGTGGGATTATCCTGAACACCCTTTACTTTCATAGAAAAGGAGACTTTCAACATGATAGCCAAATCACAAAGAAGGAGGAGTATAGTCTCAATATTTTTTCTACCACCACAAAATCAGGGCAGAATTTACAAGATCGTAAAAGAATTTTTACATGAGGTGTGGTTCAGCTCTTCTGATCAAATTACCGAGACTATAAGCTGTATCACTCTCTATATGCTGAGATCAAATTGAACTTACATACTCTGTGGTATTAACTATTATAACTCAAGGCTATCACATGGACATCTCATGGGCATCACATGAACATCTCATGACTATCACATGGACAAGACGTTGCACACAGGAGACATCTGATGCCTCTGCTTATCAAACCACCAATGTAGGCCGTATCACACAAAGATACAGATGCTTCTCATGAGTGCACTTGCTGATACCTTCATGGGTGCCGCTTGGACATCTCATGAGTATCACATGGGTATCTCATAAATATCACATGGGCATCTCATGGATATCACATGGGCATCTCATGGATATCACATGGGCATCTCATGGATATCACATGGGCATATCATGGGTATCAAATGGACATCTCATGGCTACCACATGGACATATCATGGTAATCACATGGACACCTCATGGACACCACATGGATATCGCATAGACATTAAGGACATGAACTTACATGCAGTTGAGGTCTGGTTCCGCCCTGCTGATCAAACCGCCAATGTAGGCCGTATCACACACTAGATGCAGATGTTTCTCGTGGGGGCACTTGCGGATCCCTTCGTACAACGAGGCACAGTAACCCTCCTCGTCTTTGGTGTCGACTTCGCCAACCATCAGGTGGTATGCACGCATCACTTTGTTTTTACACTCCCCACAGAACCTTAAGAAAATAAAATCAATCAATCAATAATTTTAATCAAAATTTATGCATAGTATTTAGTGCTTAGCTTCTTCTTTTTTTTTTTTTTAATGAACCAAAACTTGTTTGTAATATTTACAGGCCTGTGTTTTCTTAGATAGTTCCCCTGTTCATTATCAAAACGGCTGCTGACACCATCATGGTCTTCTCTCTACAACACAGAATCCCCTCTGCTGCTGTCTATCGTGACTTGTGTGTACCTGACAAAAGCTAGAGGTAAATAACTTGCTTTTTATAATGAATGACAAACAATGTCCCAGCCATCCTCATAGCATTAACATGGTGTTTTACTTTTGCAACATCATGCTACAGGATCATGTCCCCAATTCTCAAATCTACCAAGCTACTGGTACCGAGCCACTGATAAACCGAGTTAGGCTAAGACAGCTTGCTTTTCTTGGACATATACTGAGGATGCCAGAGGGAGAGCCCAGCAGGGTGTACGCTCTCTATACATGGGAGAAAAAAAGCCAGGCCGCCAGGGAACATCATACCTGTCGTACATCCAAAAGTTCATAGGGGATACAAACAAAATGTTGCAACCAGCCAAAACAGATGTGAATGGAAGAAACTTGCGATCACCTGCAGTGCAGTCGACTGATGATGATGTTTTAAAAGGTACCGGCTCCATAGGCAAATTAATTATTAATGGACAAAAATTTATTGGACATTCAACAACTCACCAGATCTCCTTATACAAGAGCATATCGTTGTTGATTTGTGACAAGTCCAGGGTTGAAGTTACAAACAATGGACCCTGCACTCTAAATTTTGATTTACAATGTCCAATAAACTATTGTTTGGCCGTTTTTTAATTTAATTTGTTGCAACATTTACCTGTGTTTTCTGAGATAATTTTCGGTTGTCGTCAACAGACCAGCTGATGGCACTAACGTGATCTCCTCCCGACACGGTGCATCCATAGCGTCCCACACGTCGATCCAAGTCCTAAAAAATGACACAAAAATATTGTTAGTGGCACGCTCTAGCCTGGAAAAGCTACTTCTTGTTGGCTATGTCGTACATGCGTCTCTTTTGCAATGAAGCATAATGACATAATCGAGCCTACTGATAAAATTGTGTTATCATTCATTGTGGAATAGATTCATCAGGACTAATGTAGAACATGATAAAAGAAATTCATCAAATATAGTCCAGTATACCACTTGCTCGTTGTGGACGTTTTGTCGACTACCAGTTGACTTTCTCAACAACTGTTGTGGGAATTGGAGGGTGCAAAAATGGTTATAAGGGAGAGTGATCGGTTTAGAGAGACAGTTTAAGCAATGTTGCAGTGATGAAATCCTTGGAGACTGAACGCACCATGACTGTACATCGGGCATGAAACAATCTGTCGCATCCAAAGGTATCATTAAAATATTTTATTTTGCAACAAGTCTTGAACATCAAAATGCATCTATAAGGTTTAACCTCGTTTCGTCCGCTGCCAATTCGTCAGCTCTCGTTTTGTCCGCCGCCAATTTGTCAGCTTTCGTTTCGTCCACTACCCATTTTCAAATCAAGTAGCGGACAAAATGGGGCAAAGACAAAACGGAATATGGACGAAGTAAAGAGTGGGAATAATGAGCATCGGACTAATAAATGATCGGACAAAATGAAAAGCAAACGAAACGTGGAATGGACGATTCGATTATTTGACAAATCATAGCGGACGAATCAGCAACTGACGAATCGATAGCGGATGAAACGAGGTGTTACCATCTATAAGGTGTATATCAAATAGGTGCATCACTGTGTGACTGGCTTGTCTTTTCATGGGAATGCCCAGTCAAACAGCCAATCAATGTACGTGTAGCGCAACCATGGAGCTATAATCCTAGTATTATAGCTCCATGGCGCAACTTCGGCATCGTTGCATATTTACACATATTTTCAGCACACAAACCCTGCAGGAGGAAGGATATTTAATAACGTCAATAATAAGAGGTCGAGCTACCATACAGCTCAGCTGTTGTTTTTCCATGTGTTTTTTCTTTCAATCTAATTTACAATAGACATGATGATTCATATCCAAAGTAAACTTGATCTAGGGTACTCACGATATTTGTTTTGACCGATGGTTGTCCAGTGAATGCAGAGCACACCTCTTGTTCTTCTTGTTCTTATGAAGAGTTTCTATCAACTCATTCAGCTTGGTCCTGTGTTGAGAAAAACAAACAAATATCCATACAGAAAATGATGCAAAACAGAGACAACAATCTGGGTTGACCAAATTTGTCAAAATATATGATTGATCTTTGACAGTTGAAAATAGACAAATAGTCACTTAGACACTAAGCAATGACCATGCCTATTGATTAACAATCTCTAACACGCATATACAAATGTGAAGCAACAAATATACAGCATTCAGAAATATTTAAGAACCATACAGCTACTGACTGGCAGGAGAAATCTATGACCAGCCCCATCTATTGGGGTTGCTTTTATGGACACAAATTTATAATTCAGGAATCAGTATAACTACTGACTGGTAAAAGAGAGTTTAAGAGTAACCTGCAATGACCAGTTCCATCTGTTAACAAGCTGTCTCACTTACCCGTTAACATAAATTTATACACTCCGCGTGTCACCTAGCCAATCAGAACACAAGATAAAGTACGCAGAGTGCAGTGGATCTTCACAATAAGTTTGGTCAATATTGACCATTTTCCGATATCGATATATCGGCAATCAATTATCGATATATATCGATATATCGATGTTTTCTCTCATCTCACCAACCGAATAAATTACAATGCGTAACGAATGAACACTGACGAGTGGCGACCCTAACTTCCGTGTTGTAATTACGTAGCACAGTTTGGTTGCAGAATTCCTCATACCCCTGTTTGATCGTAAATATCACAGTTTCTTTTCAAAATAGCATTGAAAATTGAACCTTCTTATGAAAAAGAAGCATATTATTTCTTGGTCTCACATACACAAATATTACCGTGTTAAGATCATGATGAAAAATATTGCCGAAATTGTGCTTTCAGACGGCAATTACTCTTACAGTGAATTGCATGCGTCATCGTATCATCACGTGACTGACCATTTTATGAATGAAATTGAACTTCGACATGACGATTACGTCATGTTTACATCCAGATAGTACCGGACGGCGAAAGGCGGCCGGGAAGCTGAATAAAATCAACTACGTTGAAGTTAAACATTTTGAACATCTTTTTAAACATATGTAAGGCAGTAATTATTTCCAAATGGGAAAACAGTAAATAAGTGTAATAAACATTCTTTATAATAAAACGTTTTTATTTCTTAAAACAATATATTAAACTTTTGTATGTTACTAAGATCGTTTTTAGTTGTTGTTTAGCTGAGATGGGCGTAGCGGAAAGCTGATACCTTTTCTGTAACTGATCTTAAAAGGAACCACTGAGGTCGAAATAAATATATATATAAATAAAGCAAAAGCAACAATGCGATTATTTTTCAGTTAAATTCGGCTTTTCATGGTCCATTTTCAGGTGATTTTCCCCGAGACGGCTTTGGTTTATAATCGGCACGATCGCGAGCAAACAATGTCACTCTAATCATTGTAAATCATTATGTGTATTGATGGATTACAGTGTTGGCGCGACATGTGATCATTTTGTAACTAGTTCTAGTCATTGTAAAACATTGTGTGCATCGATGGATTACAGTGTTGGCGCGACATGTGATCATTTTGTAACTAGCTCTAGTCATTGTAAAACATTATGTGCATCAATGGATTACAGTGTTGGCGCGACATGTGATCAGATATAACCATTACCTCCATGATATAACATCTGAAACTGAAAAATATTTTTAAAATAAAGGATATCATCATTAATTTATAACAGTTTTTTAACTGACTAGTGTTTATGTGACAAGAAATATTATATATCGAAGTTTCAATAATACGCACGGGCATAAAACATCGCTGCTAGTTGAACATATTTCTCTGGTACGTGAAGGCCGATATGTTACACGCACGCATTCAAGATTCAAGACTACGTTAGTGACATTTATTTACGGGTACGATATATCATTAACTGTCAAAATATCGTACATCCGATTTATCGATGTTATTTTCAAAATATCGGCAAGTACGATATATCGATAAACCTTGAAATCCAATATCGGCAATATCGATGTTTTTTAAAAATCGATATATCTCGATATATCGAATTATCGACCATGCTTACTTCACAATGCACTGCGCTTATTGCGTTCTGGTTTGCGTGGCGGGCGTTTAGTACGTATGAATGTTTCATTGTTTTTGTCGGGTAATTATTTATTTATAGAGAAGTTTTTGATTTTGATGGTCATATTTAAGGCCTTATTTCTTTTCACGAAAGATACAATATTACTTTTCTGTCGTGTATGAATTAGATTAATAAATTTGCATTCCATTATGCTCGTAAAATGAGACAAAATCAATGCACTTGCAGTAAATTTTGATTGCTGTCAAATGCACTCGGCCCCTACGGGCCTCGTGAATTGTACACATTAAAAATGACAGCGGGCGCATTGATTTTGTCTCATATCACTCGCATATGAAATGCGCAATTATTAATCTATAAGCAATGAATGCATTATTCAGAAATCAAACAGTGTCTGTCGTGGTGGTCGTCACACGACCAGCCTGACGTCAAAAATTTAAAATTCCGCCTTGTTACGCCTGGAAATTTTTGCGGCAAGCACAAGCCAGTATATCGATAACTTTCTAAAGTCTCTCTAGTGACGGTCACAACGACACATCATTTAAAGTCGGAATCATATAACTTTTCTCCCAACTGACCATCACAGGTATACTCAAATGTGTTGTCCAAGATCAGCTGAGCTGGAAATTGCAAATTTGTGGTTGTCGGCCAAAAACTGCTGACTATAACCGGGACGTCAACGCTGAAGCAAACCTAACTGATGAAAGAAAGCTGCGACCTGCAACGACCAGCATCGTCAACAATCTTTCTCACTTACCCAATACCCATGAATGTGAAGCAATGAATACATTTTTCAAGAATCATGTAGTCAGAGATAATGATGGGTGCAGGAAAGCTCCCAAGTGAAGAGTGATGGTCAGCGCCCCATCAACAGCCACACACACTGTACTTACCCATATAAACATAAGGTAGTGAATGGATCATCCGGGTTTCGTAAAGATAAAGACTAATGCTGCTTTCATACTTATTTTCGCTTTGACGCTCTGTCGCTTGCTTCGTTTCACACTTTTGTAGCTTTGCAGTTTTGCCACTTTGCTGATTTGCCGCTTCATGTCGCTCTGAAAGTTGAATTCATTTCAACTCGAAAAAATCTTGGTCGTGCGACAACAAATTTGCCGATATCTAGTATCTCAGCGACATATAACTTTGCCGCTACGACAACCGGAAGCGGCAAGTTTTTGCAAAAAATATACGTCACGCAGCGACAAAGCTGCAAAACTACACGAGTATGAAGGCAGCATAAGGAGAGAAAGCTTCAAGTGATTCCTGATGTCCTCGTACTTACCCATAAACATAAAGTAGCGAATGCATCATTCGGGTATCGTACAGATAATGATGGGTGAGGGAAAGCTCTGAGTGACCGGTGATGACCAGCGGTTCAAAGGCATTGGTCAGTCGGTGGTCCCGCATCTTGTTGAACAGTTGTTCCATACTGCAATATAAACAGAAATAAATCCGGTTTCAGATGGTCTGTCTGGATTGTAAATACATTGTGATGACGTTAAAAATTTATAAAGCCCCGAACTTGCCGTGTTGGGAAATGCTTTCAAAATCTTGACCCACCGTTAAATCGTCGCAGTAACAATTGCAGCTCATTAGGCCTAAAAAAAAAATTGTTTGATTGGCGTAACCCGACCTACCCTAATTTTACCACCGACCCTAGATATTTTTTATTTTTTTGAGCATGGTAAAAAAACCTCCAAATCCCAAATTTAATGGGAATCGATTCATGGGAGCCCAAAATATGGCTTGCAGGACATTCAAAATGACAAATAAAAGATGTGTTACAGGAAAAGTGAAGATGTTTTTGTATATGTGCCATATATATTGTGTTCTTGTATGTGAAACACAGACTTAGAAAATAAAAAAGAATTAAAAAAAAAAAAAATCCGACCTACCTACCCTATTTTTTTTTCAATGTTACGCCAATCAAACAATTATTTTTTTTTGGCCTTATTGAAAATTATCTCTTATTAGTGACAACAGCATAATCATCATGACAGATGTGCTAAAATCATATTCCTCAAGACCAATTTAAAATGTGAGTCAGCAGGGCCATAATTTCAGGGAGTTCGCGAGTCCACTAACGCAAACAAACGCATTTGAGCAGGCCTTCATTTCTAAAAATAGCAGGAGCTCTGTCAATCACTCTCCTGAGTTTGGTGAGGAGTGTTATGAGGAGCTAAATTTAAAATATTCCTGGGTGAGACAATGGTTTAGAAATGGTTGTGAGGAGCTCAGTGAAACGCACTCCTGGAATGTTATTAAGGAGAGCTGTAGGAGCTCATGTGCAATTGAGCTCCTCAAACGTTAAGGACTGATTTGAGTCCACTTGAATTCTCAAAAGTTATAGAGTCCAAACAAGGAATTTTTATAGGGGAACCAGTTTTCTCCGCCATCTTGTGTCGCTCATGGGATATATTCGGATTTGGCTCAATATCCAGGCCAGGCATGATTATGAGGAAATATTTTTTTGCCTGAAAACCTTGCGAGCGTAGCGAGCGGCTTATGGCCAGGGGTCCAGGGGCCCGCTGAAGGGCCCCTGCGGCGCCCCGGCGGGGGTCCAGGGGGCAGCGCCCCCGGAAGCTCCTGGGTTTTTGCACATATATGACCCATTGGAGGGCCATTTTGATATGCTAAATTGAGAAAAATTATCAAAAATGATATTCACAAATTTGCAATAATATCAAACAATTTGTCATCAACAAATGAACTAAACAGGGGTAAAGTGGTTTGTAAACATCATAATTTATAAACAAATGTACATGTCTTACCTTTTTCAAGCAGCTCTTTGGATTAAATTCAGTGACATGAAATGAATTAAACCCAAAGAGCTGCATGCATTTTCGCATTAGCGTGGTTGGCAATTGCTTTGAAGCCGGCTGATCCGTAGCGGATGATGTCTTTACACAGCTCGCACCACGCGATCCCCGGCTTGGTTGTATTTCTAATGTAATCGGAAACGAGGTGCACATCATTACCATCACATAGTTCTTTTTCACACCAACCCCAATTCCATTTATTTTTTATACTTTCGTCAATTTTTCTGGCATCATCTATGCCGCGTTGGGCAAACATGTATGCGGCCATTGTGATTGTGTGTGATATAATTCCCTTGTAAACGAAGAGCACCGCATCGCTAAGCTCCTTTACCAATAGCAAAATATACACTACAGCGTGTGTATTGTTGAAGCGTGACATTAGAGTTTCGTATCTGTGTAAGAGTCAATTTTTTTTTACGTCGATCTCTTACACACACAGTATTGAGCGATTTCGGTAATTTTATTCTGGTTCATCAACGTTTTTTAGAGAAATTGTGTAAGAGAGTCAAAGAGAGAGTTACGATTGCCGATTTGGATACCGCCGATTTTCCATTTCAAACAGCGATAGAACTAGTCTATTTTTTATGTTTTTTACGGAACCAAGGACTACCTCCTTAGAACTTACCCCCCAAACACTGTAAAGTGAAAATTCCTCGTTTTGGAACTAGTCCTCGTTTTTCTAAAACGAGGAACAAAACAAGTAGCAAAACAAGGCAATTACCTCGTTTTGCTACTTGTTTTGTTCCTCGTTTTAGAAAAACGAGGACTAGTTCCAAAACGAGGAACTTTCACTTTACAGTGAAATTTTAATCCAGATTCACATTGAACTCGAAGACCACACATTTTTGGAGTAAACTTGCCGGAATGGCAAAAACCGGAAAATAATCATGCCTGCCAGGCAGATCGCGTAAATCTTCGCTTGACGCATATAGCGTATCGTGCATTTTGTTTCACGCGTGTCATACCGTGTCTGCGTTTCAAGCAGCGTGTATTGCGACTTGCTATGATCAAAGTACGCCAATTTTCCCGCTTATCCGTTGCGAAGACTCGAAGTGAGGCACGCGTTGCCGTAAAATGCCGGTGGTACAATAACTCACCCTCCATGAGCGACAATCCAAGATGGCTGCCTTCCCATAGGATTTGCATCGAAATGGCGGAGAAAATTGGTTCCCCTATAAAAATTCCTTGAGTCCAAAGGAGTGTCCAAAAACTCTATCAAGGTAAACTAGACCCTCGCAACTGCTCGTAAAATTCACATGCCTGCCTTAAACAAAAGGCCTGTTTTTGAAAAATATTTTGAAAGCTTTTTTACCTTCTCCTGCACCCGACACAAGGCACGTTTTCTTTGAGTGAGCTGCCAAACAAGTCTTTGCTAGGTATCAGCAACGCAGCAGCAAGTTCATCACGAGTCAGTAGTTGTGACCGCTGAAAAAGGAGAAAGAGGGACAGACAGGTAAAATTTAATGACATTATTATAATACCACAATATAGGCCTTTAAGGATGAATTTTAATTATATTAAAAATGAAAATTGGGTATCACAAATGAAATGTTATCATCTTATTTATATTAATGGTTACATATAATACCTTATATACCTCATATATAGATTCCTGTACTCTGATTGGTTAAAAGTGCGGGCTTGGATTTTACTAGGCCCGGGGCATATTTTTCACTAGGCCCGCTCAATACATTTTGCGCACAATGCGGCGCGGTCAGCATTGAAAGGAGAAACATATATCGTAAATCGTTTTCGGTTCTTTTAACCAAACAGATGACAACAATCTATATATTCGGTATATAAAACGAATATTGACTGCTTTTTGTTCGGGTCATGGTTTAAATTATTTCCCCTCGGTGATCTCAAAACCATGAATATGCCCTCAGCTTCGCTTCGGGCATATTCATGGTTTTGAGATCACCTCGGGAAAATAATATAAACCATGCCCCTCAAAGCAGTCAATATTTGTATAATACTCAATTTTCAGTTCCAATATTGTATATCCTAATTTTGAAAATAATAATGAAAACCAAGACATAAATTATAGTTATTTGGGCTTTTGTTTATAATTTTGACAATAAACATTCCTAGACATGATCAAATCCAACAGGCTACAACTACCAGAAGGTCATGGGGCCTTTTATTAAACCCTGGGCTTCTTGTATGTTTGGCTTTATTCTTGCCTTTGGCATAATCAAATGTGACAAGTTCCAGCTAAGGCCATGGGGCCTTTCAATCCTACTTACTTTGATAAACTCCTCCAACCCAGTATGTTTGGTTTTGTTCTTCCCTTTAGCGTAATCAAATGCGACAGGCTCAAGTTCCGGAAGCTCCATGATCATCTGAGAAAATACAAGTAAAAAAGGACCAATCATTATAACTTTTTTTACTACATGTACACTTACCGAAGGGTCCTTATTTGGTCAATTTCATCAGAAAGGACATAATAAATTTCAATGATTAAACACATTTGGAAAGTGGGAAACTTAGTAACTTTGTTCCCAGGAACTTCACCACATTTTATCTAGATTCCTGTACATTTCACATAAAATTGTTGCGTATGTTGTAGGTATAGACATTTTGCACATATAGGTAAGTTTGAGAAGAGCTAGAAAACAAACAAAAAATAATAATTAATATTTTTAAATTTCAGTTATGTTCTACATAACATCCCAGGAAATTTTTTCCAGTAAAAAAATTCTTGGATTTTCTTGTTCCACAAGGTCAAAATTCAAATTAAAAATTTCAAGGTCAAAATTCAAATTAAAAATTTCAAGGTCATTGCATGAATTAAACTATTGTTCATTCATTCATTCATTCATTCATTCAATGATACAAGTACTTGCATAACATGCATACCCCATGAAGGAGTCTTTTCGTACAGGGGACCCACGGCTTTACGTGACTGTCCGACCACGGAGCAAGTAGAGTAAAGTTTGCTGGATTTAATTTGAGAACGCGTACTCAAAGTCTTGTGCGTAGACGCGAGCACAACGATGACAATGACCTTGAAAATGTACGCTCACGTCAGAGACCACTGCGTATTTCGTACAGGCACGCGTTCACGAATTAAAGCAAACAACAATACTCCTATATGAAAAATTAGGATTGCTTGCGAAGAAGTGCCATTAGTTACTTTTTAGATTAGCTTTCTAAAGACATCAATTTCAACAAATTTGGTTCGAACTTCTGAGGTTACAGAGATATGATCATTTTCGTACTGCAGGTGCGTCCATTTTAGCGAAAATCGGCAAAATAGGATGTGTCGTAACGTGAAAACTGTATGTCCGATTGAGCTCATTTTTATAATTTAAAAGTACTCCACTAATCATGACCCCTACCTACCTACACGCAAACAAAACAACCTTGAAAATGTACGCTCGCGGAAGAACCCAAAGTTCTGCGTATTTGCTACAGACTTGTGTTCACAACTTAAATGCGACAACAATAAGACTTTTTCGATGATGGTGAGACATGTCACAGACACAGCACCAGCGTCGACATGAGACAACGTTATGACTTTTGAGCGATGATAGCTACCTGAACAAACATCCCCGATGCTGGCGCTGCACTCTCCCAGTTTTTGCCCCATGACAGTGTCGCGCAGTCGGCGCCATCTTTGGTTTTCTCCTCTGTGGTGGCGAATGGTACACATTGATTGCACCGTGGATTACGGTAAAAGTAAGATTTTCAGTCCCGTTTTGAAGGTTTTCAAGTAGTAAATGTACTTTGAGGAATTGAAAATTTACTTCTTTTTAAAGATTTATTGCTATACTTTGATACAATTACGGGGGATAATTGACTTGTCACAGCAGCCGAATTTCGCTCCAAATTGATAATGACGTCATTCACCTCTTCAAAATATCTTCGGCCAGTGTCGGCAAAGTCCGCTCACATCGAAGTTGACCGAGGTGTAATTTGTGAATGAATTTAGATACTTCGCCCTTCCGATGATTTCCGGAACATCATTATTATGGGATATCAAAGATGGCGTCATATCACACTATTTTCTAAGCGTCATATGTAGATTTTTTCGTAAGGTATTTCAACAACTTTGTCTTTGAGCTATGATTTACAAGTTTTCTTTGCGGATTTTGCAAAAATCATTTCGGGATATTTAATTGCATTATTTTTTGTACTATATTCTAAAATTTTGCTCACAAATATGAATTTTCAATATCGTTAAAAATACTGACCCTTGGTGGTGGGTTCTGAGTCGTCATGCACACATTCACATACAGTATATTGGCTAAAAAAGTCGCGTCAAAAAACTAATTTATCTCCGCAACTGAAAACCTGACAAAGTTGATTTTTGGCTTATTAGTTTTCTTTCAGTTAGCTCTTTGTAATAGCACTAATTTAATGACAATCCAAATAAAACATATTTTTTTGTTTACCAACCTAGCGATGACATGTCATGGATGATGAGCGTCAGCGACCGTCTCATGACATGTTCAACTTCATGTGATATGTTAAATGGCATAATTCAATTGCATGCCATTAAATTGACAGTACTTTATAATTTACATATTGCTTACCGTCAGTGACTTCTCCACAGAGACAGGGAGCTGTCTCTTCTTGAACTGATACGGATTATCAACCACTCCAGCCAGGGGACAGACACCAACCAAACGGGCGAAACCACTCAACTCCATGTTGTCTAGCCTGAGAATTTACACAAATATTGGAATGTAATTAATGCTCCGACCGCTCCAAAGCTTGCATAACTTTATGCAGATCCTCTCCTTAAAGTTCGACCTATTTTTAATGAATTAGAAGGAATTTTCAGTTACATTTGTAGCGCGGACTGCAGGGTTGCGACATATTCGTCATTGAAATGTACGGAGAATAACATCACCGAACAACTGACATATATTCATACGCTCAAAGAAAAATAGTTTCTATTAAAAACTACAAATATCAATATTTACGTTTTAAATGTTATAAACAAATTTACTAAGAATTATAATTATGTCCTAAACAAAGTTTTTTTTCTTCTAAAAATTAGAAATTACATGAAATTAAAGCGTAAGCGAAAGAATAACAGACTTGTAAAAAGTGATGCGGTCTAGTCTCATTCTACAAATTGTCATATTGTACGTGTCAGGTAACACGCTAAGCTTTGCCTTGAATTTATGCGTCCCATATCGATCAGATTTTAAACACAAAATTGTTTTATAAAACGATATTATAATATTGACGATTCCTTCTTGAGAGGAGAACTCCAGAGTAATGTGGTGCCGAAGACCTTGGAAAAAAGTCAAAAATAGTACAAACCTATTTTGGGTGCAGGACTGCAGTTTACGCAAACTAGTTTGAGCTAAATAATTACAAACAAAGAGTCTTTGTTGTAAACCAGTTAGTGCCAAAGTTGATGAAGGCAACATGGTTTCTGGGCATGATCGTATGATCGATGGTTTGGGAGAAATGGAAACGATCATACTTTCGTGCCAACTGAGATAAATAGACCAACGTTGGTTTATTTATCTCAGGTGCCAAGTATAGTTCTCTCTAAAATGCTATATTAAGTCTTCAGATCATAACCTTTTAGATTTAAAACGTTTAGCATTTTGGGCGTAACCACACTCTTAGAAGGCCGGGATCAAATATACGAGTAGTTTTTTCGGATCATTTTTGATCCAACATGGATCGTTTTGATCCTTTTTCGGATCAAAATATACAAATGGATCAAATTCACCAGGATCATTTTGATCCGGTTTTAGGATCATTTTATTTTGATCTTTTTTGATTACAATATCAAAGTTTTGATCCGTATTTCTGGATTACTTTGATACGGAAAGGATGAGCTCATATTTGATACCGCGTTTG
>JXSR01S003711.1:8579-26776 GCA_000969725.1 Ophiothrix spiculata
GTTATCCGCAGTGTTACTACTCGCGTTGATATGTTGTCTTTGTCTTCCTTTGTCGTCATTATTCATCGTTCTACATAATCATTTTCTCTGAATCGACGGAATGTCATTTTCGCGTTGAAGTGCGGGTATCAACTATGGCATCATTATAAGTATTACAGCGATTGATTTACGCGGTACCCAAGTCATGGTATTTGTTACGCGTTTCAATATGTTTTCTGTAGTGTATTGCTGCTTCAGGATTTGTAAGCAGATTGTGCCATGGATATCTTGACTGTGATGATGAACTTGATATTTTGCTTTGCATTGATTCATTGAACATTATTATTGTGTTTTATTTATGTTAATATGTAACTATTATAATCATTGTATTTTGTTGTATGTTTTGTAAATAATATTGTATTCAGAGACTTAAACGATCATGCGTATGTTGTTTAATTATCATCTTGAGAATCGAACCCGAACTCTCTTTCATCCTTATGCGCTAAATTAAGTATATGTGATGTCTGTAGAGTAGAACCACCTTTGCTAGGGTAGGAACTATCCCGATCAATAGTTTCGTTGTGAGGGTGGGTCACATATGCTTACAGTATATGATGTCTCTAATCTAGTAAGTTCAGCATTACTTTCATATATAGATAACAACATATGACTGAACACTTCAAGTAATATAAAAATCATAAAACAATAATAAATTAATAATGAAACCTTCATTCTGATGAAGTCAAACCCCGAGACATGCTCAAAGTAACCGCCAGCACACTCATTGATTTTGATTCCTGTCGTGAAATTCTCATCTTATTAAGTTCATGCACGTTAATCTATTTGCCTTATCTACCGTAGACAGATCTATAGTGTTCATGTTGAGTAAAGGCCAACCAGTCAAATTAATTTGCGTATGAAGTTTCCCCTTGAACTTGCATGCTGTTCAGTGGATTGAATTCTATAGGTATATGATATTTAATCTATTTATTTTATCATCTATACTGATCTTATGTTGGTGTTCAGATAACACTAAGCAATCAGGGTTAGTTTCCTGTGTAGTCAATTGAATTACTTTCATGTTAACTTATAAGTGTTTATTGGGTTATTTTTGTAATGTACTAATATGTGCACATGATATGGTAGACTCAAGTGATAGAATTTGTAGTCAAGGTCTAGGGTATGATGTTTTATAGACAAGATATTTTGTAGCTCATCAAGAAGGACTATGGGCAGAGAGAAGCAGAGTGGTTAAAGAGCCTGGTCCGATTATTTAAAGTGGCAATTTCTACTCCACAGCCTCATCTCCAAGATTACCTCTATTAAATTTAAAATTCAGACTTAGCTAATGAAAACTAAAAGGTGATGTTTCAATCAAACCATTATAATAAAGTGCACCTTTAATTATCATACTTATTTCCTAAATCTTGAGTGAAAAAGTAAGAGATAGAATAAATAAAAGGGATCGTCACATCTTGTTTCAAGCGTAACTTTTACCTTTCAGCATGCATTGGTATCCATTTGACCTCTGAGCTGAGAGAAGCATACAAGAGTTTGTACCTTATTCAAGGACACTTCTGATGCCACTTTATAGATTTGAACACTGTTCTCAATGTTGAATGAAAAGAAATCAGCTTTCAAATCTAAGACAATTTGAATATATGAGTTTATAGCCATTAAGATAGAAGCAGCATGATTGCTTGTCTTCATCTTGTTTTTCTTTAATTTATTTCTACTGATCTTGTAATGACTTCACAAAAGAAGGCAATTATTTAGAGATTGAAAATTGCTGGTTACAAAAACTGAATGCGTGTAATGAAGTCTTACATTTCATGCAAAGAGGGTTAACAAGATGATTTGAAAGTATACAGAAAATGACAGCGACAATTAGTTTGTAAATTGAGGTCCTCTACACATGGTTGCGTTTTGTATGTGGAGGTAATTGATGTGGAATTGAATTTATCCCTGGGGATATGCCAAGATGATTGAAGGTCAGTCGGCTTGGGGCGTGTTGGGGTTTGCATAGGATGTAAGTTGAGGAGGGATTGTATTACAGCAAGATTACATATCAAATACCGTTTGATTTGTTTTTGTGCAGGGAAAACAAAAACAATATAAGATGCTATTGCTAGCTATAAACATGGTGTAGTTTGCATGCTTGTATTTTGAGGAGCGTTGTGTTACATACAGAGTTGACTTCTCTTTAGGATAAAACAAACAAATACTTCTTAAATCGATTAAATTTCTTTTCAGTATTGGTAAGCAAAGCTATTTGTCAAAGTATTCACTTATTTGCTTGTGTTATACCATATAGATGACAAAGGCTGGATTCAGTTTTGGGATAGTTCAATCTATTTCCAACCTACCTTTCTATCAAATATCTTGGATGTTACAAAGTGGTAAAAAAAAATTAGATGCAATTGCTTTTTAACTGTCTGTATGAAAAGGAATGTTTTATTTCACACAACAGATTCATTAATGTCTTAATTTGAAAGTTAATTTCCTACCCGATCTAATTAATATAAGAAGGCACTTGTATGTAATGAAATCAGAAATTATAAGAACAGACAGACTTTGTGATTGCTTGTTAGACTTTTAAATTATGCATCTGAATTATAAGCATGATTTCACACATGTAGGTTTTCACTTATGCTAAGTGTGTTTAAGTATGCTTCATTTGATCATTACCTAATATCTGATGTATGCCAGGAAACTAGACCTTAACTTTGTCTTTTGTTTTAAATTAGTTGAAAGTTGGTTGTCAAAGTATTCACTTCCTATGCTAGTGTTATACCATGTAGATGTCAAAGCCTGATTTCAATTTTGGGATTATTCAATCTATTTCCAACCTACCTTTTTATCAAATATCTTGGATCTGGCAAAGATGGTAAAAATTAGATGCATCTGCTTTAACTGTCTGTATGAAAAGGAAAGTTTTGTCTAATACAAAAGATTCATTAATGTCTTAATTTAAAAGGCAATTTCCTACCTGATCTAATTAATACAAGAAGGCACTTGTATGTAATGAAATCAGAAATTAAAGGAACAGGCAGAATTTGTGATTGCTTGTTAGGCTTTTACATTATGCATTTGAATTATGAGCAAGATTTCACACATGTAGGTTTTCACTTATCTTAAGTGCATTTAAGTATGCTTCATTTGATCATTACCTAATATCTGATGATGTCTTTTGTTTTAAATTACTTGAATGACAGATGCTGGAAGCTCAAACAAAAGATGACTTTTACTTCAACAGCTTTTTGAAGTTCATACATATTCAATTTTATGTTTAAGATGTTTTGACATATTCAGCAAAATTGATGCTAATTGTGATTTGTGTTTGCTTTATATCATTAAATATTCAACAAGTTGCTACCTTTCTTAACATTTTAATTATTATATTAAATTTAGAATCAGATGAGAAATGGATGCATATTTTAAGCAAATGGAAACTAGTTTTCCACTTTTGCAATTGTGTTTAGAACTACTTACACTTATTTGGACTAACCTAATTAGTTTCCATACCATGAGGTAATCAAACACTCCTTAAATTGACAAATGATTAATTGTTCATAATTTAAGTGACCTGCACTTAGGCATTTACATGTCATGTCAGGATTAACTTAAATTGATGCAATTATAGACTTTACAGAGATGTGTGTAAATAAGGTCTGACTGTAAATGTTACTGATCATCTGATATAAGGTGTTATTATCACTTGAGGTGAATATTTAGCTTGAAGGATAAGGTGAAAAAGGTAATGAAGAGCAAAACCTGATTTTTGAAAGAAATTTTCTTTGGAGAATGATGGTTCAAACTGTACTTAAAAATAGTATCATTGTTCACATTTGTTTACAACTCTCAAAAATAAAATACTTTGGCACAATTTCTGGAGGTTTTTACAAAACATTCTTGCAAAGTGCACTACGATTTGAAACTAGCATGGGCATATTCTTGTTTTACATTTGGGAACAGATAAATGCTTTCTATTTTTCCATAGAAGATGCAAGTGTTAATCAAATCAATTTACTCCAAGGCAGTTTTCGGTATAAGAGATTTGTTTTCGCGCCGAAAACACAATTGAGCCGCCGGTGATTGTAGTAAATGATTTCCTGGGTCCATCCATTTGAAAACAAGACAGAAAAAGGAGTTGGCAAAATCAATTCGACATACAGACAAATGGACAGGTAGCCCTTAGACACAAGTAGCACTGATTCATTCTATTTTGAGCTTTGTTGGGATATTAAAGCTGGTTTCAGAGATCCTGCCATTTTGTAGTGTTCTTTCTCAGATTTTCAAATTGAGCTGATTGATACTACCTTTTGCAAATTTTGGTACAAAAACATCCCAATTGTTTTGTTGATATTTCCATAACCAAGTGTACATTTGTGAAGGAAAAACCATGATACAGATTTTTGCAAAATTAACTAAAAATTGGTAAACAGTTATGAAAATTTGTATCATAAAACAACGATGTCATTTTCAGTCATCCTGTCTTAATATTATTTGGCACCCAAAAAGTTCAAGATATTTTCATTTTCTTTACTTTTATGTAGTAAAATCCAAACTTCAGTGTATTCTTTCAACTGATTTGAAACTTTAAACAAAACAAACTCAGAAGAAAGAGGGTTTAGACTGCCCTGTAAAGAGTTACTTGTAGTTATATCTCAAAAAGTTCAAGATATTTTCATTTTCTTTACTTATATGTAGTAAAATCCAAACTTCAGTGTATTCTTTCAACTGGTTTGAAACTTTAAACAAAACAAACTCAGAAGAAAGAGGGTTTAGACTGCCCTGTAAAGAGTTACTTGTAGTTATATCTCTGTTTCGGTTTGGTATGAGAATGCCAAACATGCGACAATGTATCTAGGAGATTTTGTAATATAGCTAAATGGGAATAAACGAAGTGAAAGATGGCACTATTTCCTCCTTTTCATTTGTAATCTATTTTGTACAAATCAAACTGTATCGCCGCAAGTGTTTCTAGTAAATGATTTCCTGAATCCATTCTCGCGCACCAAAATGGAGTTGCCAAATCAATTAAATATACAGACAAATGGACAGGTAGCCTTCAGTAATAGATAGCACTGAATGCTTATATTTTGGGTGTTGTGAGATTAATGGGGTTGTGATTTTTGAATCCTGCTGATCCTTAATTGAGATTGAATACATGCTTTTATTCTGTTGGTTGGGATGGAACCATTATTTTTACAAGTCATGTATACAGCTAGTAGCCGGTGTCTAATGTGAAAGAATGTTTTCAACATTCGGGAGTTATTCGATATTTTTTAAATGTTGTGTGTTACTATAGGGAGTGAGACTAACTTTGTTCTACAACTCGGAGGAAAATTAGGGGATTTTGTGTGATGTAAATATAAATCAATTGATGCTATTTTATGTTATATATTGTTTTGTTCACATCAAATAAAGGATTCCCCACTTTTCTCAATATGTCTTCAGATCGTACATTGTAGCAGCGTAATTCTACTGGTAGACTAAGAAATACTTTGATACAGTGAAATGATATTATTAGTATCTTAGTTTTACTTGTGGAAGCAGACATTACTTGGGCTATTCTTCAGGACATTTATCTACATTTGGCTGATACCAATTATTCTATACTGATTGCAGAATTCTGGAGTATTTGCTTTTCAGTTGAAATTGGATCCCATGTCATTGAATTGGTTTTCGTATCCATGTATCTATTGTTGTTGTGATTGGTTATAATCAAGTTAGTTCAAATGATGTCGGAGAAGGGATCAACATGATTGAGTAAACCAACAATGTTTACAATGTGGAAGGTGCTGAGTTCATGTCCAAAAGGGTTTGAATCTAAGTGAAAACCACCTCTTTCAGTCAGCAGTCTCAAAAATGTTCACAAGAACCTAAATATTAATTTTTTTTCTTTTAAACAATAGTTAATTCCTTCTTTCTGGCTATGGGCAAATTAAAGTGTGTCTTGATATCTCCAGAAATTGCTAATCCATTAAACCTTCAGTTTCTTTCATATTATTGAACCCATAAGTTTGTTTTCTTCTCGTCTAGAGGAAGGTTGAAACGTTGATAATCCTGCAGATATGCAAGAGCTCAGTTTCCAATTGAACTTAAATGCTTCACTGCAATGTTCCACAAGATTGATATTTGAAACTGTCCTCCTAGATATTGTCGCATAATATTTATTTGAGTAGAACAAACCCTCTTTATGGTTACCCCATTGATAGAATATGGAGACAAATTGAAAGGAGCTTGCATGCATTGCTACTCAAATTAACAATGAGGAATTGATAAGTGTAATCTTTAGGTGCCTATGAGAGTATTATGTCAAGAAAATTCAAAGGAATTCTGCACTGAAAATGCAATGCCTCATAACAGAATGGTTTTTGATACCTCTCTAGACAAAACCTACAAACTTGGATTTTTGTACCTGTGAATTTGTACAGAAAAGTGGACCATTTAGCACCTGTCCTCCTTGTAGACCCCTATCAATGGCTTAGCATTTTAATTATTAGTTGAAAATTTTTTTTACAATATCCATTATCGTTAAGGTCTTTATTCATTTAATCATCAAATTAACTGATGCATCATTAGATTTCCAGGGAGTTGATGGAAAGTTTTAAGAGAAAAAATGTCCCCTAAACATGGCAAAAAATAACACTACCCAACATGAAAAAAATCACCCACATGTCCCAAAAGACTAAAGGAGAAAGGAACAAGTACATTGCATATGAAATGACAAAAATTGGCCTCCAAATTTGGAGAGGAAAACAGGCTCAAAACCAACTTCTTATCCCCTGGGAATCTGATGGCGCATCCCTAAAGAATATTAAACCCACATTGATACCACGATACAAGAACACCCCTTATGGCATATCAATGACAAAGGATCCTCAGCTTGTGTTTGAAATGTACATTTTTAATTCTATTTGGCGTAGCTACAAGTAACAATTGATGAGTAAAGTAGACACTTTAAGAATTCTGTAGGTATAACTTTACAGAATTAGCAAGTCAGTGATGGCTCTCTTGTCTGTTTTCTTTCCCACTGGCACTTCAAAATCTATTGCAATTAAACAAGATTGAATTTGTATTGAAATACAGGAAGTTTCCATCTAAGCTTGCAAAGTTTGCTCCAGTTCTTCCAATTTTACAAATCAAAGCTATTACTTTAATTAGGAAACTTAGTATAATTGCACTTTGCAAATAAAACATTTAAAAAAAGTAATATTTTGACTTGTTAAGTCAAAGCAAATTTTCAACTAAAACAAATTCAAATTGTCAATGTCAAATACTCTTTATCTAATGTCTTTAACTAGTTATGCACTATCCATCAGCATCAGAAGTATTAGTGACACAATTACAGATTGTGTTGGTGACATCATTTTGGCTTACATTAACTAATTCAATTTATCAAAGTAACAGATGAATTAACTGCCACAAAGAGCAGCTGTAACAAGATTGTTATTTAGCTACAGAGTTGAATCGGCGTAGTGAAAATGTGACACTGCTGACATGGGTGTCAGTAGTGTCATGGTGACATAGTACAATCCATTGGACCTGTTTTCCCCCTAAATATTAGCCTCAATACAATCACCATCTAAAATTGCCCCAAGTTGAAAGCATATTATTCTAGAACATGACAAATAAAAATGTCTTTTTGATCTGACTAAGTCACCCATGTCACTGGTGTCAGCCATGTCAATTGTGTCACATTTTCACTACACAAGGGATAAATACATAAATATTCCAACAGGGAGGTGTGAGGTCCTTCTGTGTTGTCATTTAACTTGAAGGGAGGTTTGGTAGGTACATGGATCAAAACACTCCTGTCTCATTAATGGTACCAGAGATCTATCTCAGCATGTCATGCTGTGTGTAAGTTTTAGTAACCAGTCTTCAAACATTTACATCTTCCATTGGAAATCAGCTTTTGGGGTAGGCTATCTGTAACAGAAATGGCCACAAACTGCAGCTATCCCACTGAATGCCACAGATAGCAGCCCTTTCAAGATCTAACAAGAAAATTGTTCTAATTTGTTTCAAAAGATTTTGGGATATGAAACACTTTAATTCATTCTAAACATGCAGTTTGAATTAATTTGGTTACCAGAGGTTTTCTATGGATATGAATTCTGTAATAAAATGTGGATTGTGATTCACTTTCTCAAATTTTATAGCTAACCCATTTTGTAATTCTGCAAAACTTATATTCCTAGCAATATTTAGTTTGTTTTACAACTTATAAAGTGGATAAATGGGCAACCTAGTTTCCATCATTTATCCCTCTTTATCTTCTTCCCACTGACACCATTATGTGCTTAGATGAAAAAGATGCAAACATTGTATGCACAGTCACATTGGAAACTCAGTGATTTGAATGAATAGTGTACCAAACATTGGTAAGAAGTGCAGACTGAAATTAAAGGCGGTTCGGATAAGGGAGTTGAATATAGTCTTGATGCATGTGTATTTATCTTTGATTTTGATGATATTATACATATTATATACCATTGCAATGATTGCCATGTAGGTATCACTGCATTTTGTGAACAATACTTCACTACAGCCATGGGTGTGGTGAAAGTTCACATACCATAACTTTGATAGCAAAACTTCAGAAGTAGACTCTATTTATATATTAAGGTCTTTTTGCACCCAAAAGGTCGAGCACTAAAGCCCATCCTGGCTGCACAGTGGCATTGAAATCTGTTACCCTCCCAGAATTGAATGATTTTGCTTCATTGGATACCTGAGCCAATAAGGGTTTGTAATGACTTGTCATTGTGACTTGTTCAAAAACACTCCTTTTGCCCGTCAGCAGATTACTTACAACTCTTGACTCTCATTACCCAACTAATGAGCAGTTGTCACTGCCAGGCTACACATGTGTCTTTGATCTAATAAGCAAATATCAGCAACAACAATGTCAGTATCATACCAAGGATGCTTAGGGAAAAGTACACTTCAATCTCAGACAATGAACTTTGCCTCGACAGATGATACTGCACCTTTTAGTCCAAACACTGATATGATCTAATGACCTAACATCAATGAGGAAATTGTCCCTAAATTGACAACAAGTAAAAGCTCAACTAGCCACTCTCCACCTGTCTTAGTGCAATCAAAGGTGTTGATGTCCTCTTTTCAGCAGATATGATTTCCTTTTTTCTCCGCTATGCAAGAACCATTTTCCTCCAGGCGTGTCTCGTAACATGACTGCCACTTAGCCCTGACTGTCTTTTTTAGAACCATAGTGTAATGCAATGCTATGTATTTCAACATTTGAATCTGTAATTCTTGCAACACAGTGCAAAGTTTCTTATTTATAGATTTATAAATGCAGTTCTGTTGATGCACACTTGAACATTCAAGACTTGGTAATGTTGTTTTTCATTCTAGATAAACGTGACAAGCAGCTGCTGCTTTCCATTGCAAAAAATGGAGATTTATACTTTACTGAAATGCGTTTTGTTTTCTTTCTTGTTTTGCGATTATTCAAGGAGGCACTGGAGGGGACTTTTGTGATCCCTCTTTGTTACTTGAGAACCATCTTGACTATTCAATATGTTGTGCAATTGATACTAACTCATGTTAGATTATATGCAACAGGTAGTAGGTTGCATAGAATATTCATGAGTTAATGTTGTTGAGATGCAAAATGCTCAAATCTTGTATGAATTAGCTCTGCTTTTATGCCATGTCTGATTCCATTATGTCTACTTGCCGACCTGGCTCTGCTAGACCTAATTTCTAGTGTCAATTCTGCTGATAAAACTATTTTGGAAAAGTAATTTGAATTAAGCTTTTATTATATAAATTCTGAGAATGTAAGTATGACCAAGTATGGTATTTAAAAAAAATAGACATGGAAAAAACATGGTTTAGAAATAAGGATCCAATTAATTAACCATGTCTTATGAAACATGTGGACACCTTGTTCACTTAAGACCATACAAAAGACTCTACTAAATAGTCTCTTAGTACTTTTACAGCATTGTTTTCCTGATGAAGAGCTATCTACAGTAGATAATCTGTTAATTATTTTTTTAAGACAGTAAAAGTTAAAATTAGATATGTGAAATATAATCTAATGTTGATTTTTCTCTTCAACATCATGAAAAAATAATGATTTTTAAAATCACTGTTAACAGCATGACATTATCTAAAGCAAGTAGGATGCAATATAGAAGTTGTAAAAATTGCCGAATATTTCATTGTCATCAATTCCTGATAATATCCTCTTGTTTTGTTCCACAGGGACATACATTGCTGCTTCAAAACTACCCTTTCTTATTTTTTATTATAAATGAAATTACAGATTGTCTCATCAGAACAACTCGATATTATAATACTGTAATATAAAAGAAGTAAATCATAAAACTAATTATGGTATGACTGTTTCCTCTGACGGGAAGTGAGGCACACTGGTTCCAAGATGAGAACTGTCTAATACACCTGCTATCAACTGATGACTTAATACCAGGCTTGTTTCAGCGAGGAAGGGGCATTTCTAAGCACATTATTTTACACATTAAGCTGTATCAGTATTTTTCTATGGACATAAATTTTCCTCACAAAAGTACCCAAGTGTAAACTGGACGTATAGTTTGTCCATTATTTTTTTGTTGTTGATAATTTGACAAGAAATATTGGTCAAGGTCTTAATAGACCTTGGACCCCCAATACTCCACCAAACTCTCAATCTCATCATCTCAAAATATAGTTCTTAAGATACTCTGCAATGTTTTCTCAATAAAGAGAAAATCAGCAAAATATTGATACAATTTGATTTATTTTAAAACCATTACAATTTATAATTTTTTGAAATTAAAGGCAATGTTGATTTTTTTCTTTTACATTAAAAATAGCATGATTTTAAAATAGTGCTAAACAACATGGTATTATTAAAGCAAGTAGGATGTAATATTGAAGATGAAAAATTGTTAAATATTTTATTGTCATCAAATCCAAATAATACCCCTAATGCTTAGTACCATAGGGACATACGTGGTCTCTTCATAAGTACACTTTCTTATTCTGTATTATAAAGGATATTACACATTGTCTCATCAGACCGATTTGATATTATACTGTTTTATAAAAGAGGAAAATCATAAAACTAAGATATGCCTGTTTCCTCAGAGGATATGAGGCACAACGGTTCCTAGATGAGACAGAACTGTCTGAAACACCTGCTATAAACTGATGACGTAATGCCAGGCTTGTCTCAGCATTGATGGGGCATTTGTACATTTCCAAGCATACAATTCTATGCATTAAATTGTATCAGTATTATTTTATATGAACAAATTTTGTTTCCTTACTAAAAGTACCGAATGTATAAGTGTAAACTGGTATGTATGTATATATTTTTTCATAATTGAGATGGAATAAGGGTATTAAAATAACTTATCATAATAAAACATAAATAGAATTAAAACATGAATTTTGGCATACACCTTTCTAAAGTGCTTTTTATGATTATACTGATCTTAAGAAATTAGAATTCCAGCCTTCAGATATGTAGTTTCTATAAACGTGTTTAAATCACAATTTCGAAAATGCACAGTTTGAAAAAAGTTTTACATTTCTTAACTACACTTAATCAAGGACATTCCTTATTTTCTGTTGTTCCTAGCTGAATCTCAGAGGCATCAATGTCAATTTTCTTTTTAAAAAGATTTTATGGGTAGCGTGTAAGTAATTACGTAACATAATTACACCATGATGCAAGTTGAGTTTATCTAATGTGACTATTAATGGTCATCTCTCTAGTGAACTATCAAGTTAAGCAGTTCAAATGACCAGGTTTTGTCACAATATTTATTCCACAACTCAGCAGTGTAAAACTGCACACAGACATAGCTTAGCCATAGGCCACAATCTTACATGGTTCCTCTAACAAGGGAAAAGACATTTGCAGACTTTTATGAAACTTGTTCCCTGGAGTTACTTTTAGCATTTAAATTTAAACCAATAAGTCATGTTCAAGGGATTTGTCTGTGTATCTTGTTAATAATGAAATATCTTGTCACCTTTTTGTATAGACAGTATAGAGGACATGGATTGGATACATGCTGTTGATGCTTTGCAAATAATTTGTGACAAAATAAGACATTTCTAAGGATGGCCAATATACTTCAGTGACAGATTATTTAATTTGGAAATGGTAATTAATGCATAAAGGGATATATGACATTGACTATTCTCATGACATTTTATTTACAAGAACGAAATTGCTATCTTTACTCTTTATACCTTTCACTTTGTATCACTATATAAAAATGAAAACTTCCCGTCATTTGAAACTTGCCTTTTCCATAATAGATAAACTATTAATATGTATAAAAACATACCTTCTTTTTATTCTAGTTAAATGTCCATAGTGGGTAGTAGGTCCAGGTACTTGAAATAATACAGTTAGTGTTAAAGTCTCCAGACTTCAAAGCATTTGTGGTCAATATATCTCTCATAATTTGTTTATTTAAGTCTGTAAGCACAGACACTAAGTAAGAAATGACAATAAATTGATCTACTTTTGTTGTATCTTTTTGTGAACTAATAATAAGGAATATTATATTGACTAGGAGCTACATATTACAAAGTTAGATTAATGTGCAATTTCGTTTGCAGGGGCTATTATTGTCTGGTAACAGAAAAAAAAAACCTATAGAGATAAATGTTGTACAGACCAGCATATAAGAAAGAAAGTGATAAAGACCTGGGATAAAGATCTGAGTGGTAAAATAAAGAAGGACAAGGCACAAAAACAGTGTCCACTTCACATCTTGTTTAGAAGATTTAACTATTTTGCAAATATTCAAACTATGGATGCTTTTGAAGACAATAAAGTTTACATTATTATACTCTGTTAATGCCACTGTCTAGTTATCATCTTCAAGTATTTAGTCAAACCACACAGTGCTTGCATCTTGTCGTAGATTTACAGGATGATACTGGACTTTTTATACTGCCCCATGTAATGGCGTTGTCAGCAACTCAAATTGGGGGTATTCAGGACACAATTCAAATTTGACTGATGCAAATGTATTTTAATTGTGCTGCACTAACATTTGATACTGCATTACATTGATAGGGCCAATGTTTGGGATGAATTTATTTAATCTGTTTAAAAAGCAATATCTTAAAATACCCTAAAGCTATCACTTTTTTGACAGATGATATATTCCCATCATGCATATCAAACAAAATGAACACCATCTCTCTCTTTACATAGCCATAACCTTGCAGAGTTCATCTAGATCATCTTGCACATTTTCAACAATATCCTGGTTTCATCCTCTTTTCAGTTCTCACAACATCACACATTTCACCTGACCCGCATCAATGCCCTGTGGTGTTTTCTTGTCATATGCAATACAAACATTCCTCTTTTGATAACCGTTTACAATATTGTGCCATGTAGCTGAGCCTGACGGAAGAATGGGTTGAATAGTGAAAAAAAGAGATGCGAGGGAAAATGGGTCTTTCATGGTTTTTATGTTATACAGGTTATAACAGAAAAAATTATACATTGTTATATAGGCTGAGAGATTAAAGTTACACCTTGAATCAAATTGTCATTTATCTATATCAAAGGCAAACTTCTTAAGCTATAAAATGCACTTTGTTTCATCCAAATTGATGGTCTACAAGCAGAGTTACGACAACTATACTGACCGTACCTTCAAACCACCTGGGCCAGTTTATCCGATTCATTTACCGGTAGCAAAATAATGGCACATAGTGCCCCAAATCGGCCATACGATATTCAACAGGACACGAGGCTGATTTTAGTGTTCCATCTAAAAAAGGCATATTATAGCTCTCTTAATGATGACCTTGCCAGTAGACTGTTAAAAAGTTAAGAGAGAGTTAAGAGAGCTAAGATATCCTAGTTGGTGAGACAACATATCATCTAAATGACTGAGTCAACATGCAAGCTCTTTAAGACTACCCAGAGATTTTAAATACAGGTCAATTGAAACACTTATAATTTCTCACTTGACTTCCTTAAAACTCAAACTTTATCCCTGAGCTAGGAAAATTATTTTTAATTTCCATATTTCCCTTTGAATATGAAACTGGGTGAAAAAAAAACCTTCAAAAGGATTATTGCATAATACTCTTTGCTTGATATTGAGTCTTTGATGCAACTGTTCAGGCCTAAACTGTTCATGCTTACTCTAGGATATGAGCAATATTTTAACCTATTAACTTGTATCATAAAATTAGTTATGAATTATTCTTATTATATGAAAAAAAACATTCTTGAACATGAGTAGTGCTTTTTGTCATTTTATCTTACTGTGTTGTTAATTTTCATCGAATCATGAAAAACTGATTACGTTGAAATAATGGTGAAATCGACCAAAGTGGTTTTCAGCTGTCTTTACTTAAATGGTCGTAACTTTTGACCCTTACCATTAAATGAGAGCATTTAAGCTGCTTCTGGTAGCCAATTAAACAGCCTTTCATATAAGGGAAACTCTGTGAATTCAACATTTTTATTTTCCTAATGATATCGTTAACAAGAATGTATAATTTTTTCTGTTACAACCTGTATACGAAGCCCTTTACAAGTGTCATGAATCTTGATGAAACAAGTCGAAACCAGTAAGAATTTTGCTATAGTATATGCTAAGTATTGTTCAAAATTCTGCTAATAAGTGATATTGTTAATCATTCATATGTATTTTTAAAGTGTCTGCCATTTAGAAACAGAAAATGTTGCTCTTGTGTTTCATGCCAGTCTGAAAAAAACATGCAATCATCAGGCAGATAATTATGTTGAACCACTACACAATAGTAAATGAGTTGTTATGTTTATATACTTGAAATCAAAGATAAATAACATTCATACAGTAAAATGCTGCTTTTTGCAAAATTCAAGCCCTTGTGCATAAAAACCAGGGAAATTATTAAATCCCCAAATAAAGTACCTATGAAATTAAATTGCTTTAAATGTACACAGTACGGCATTCACCAAACCATCCCTAATCTTACTGTAGCTCATTTCCTATATGACTACACAACATTCTTTGTTTGCTTTTAACAAACCCTATGCCGGCAAAATCAAGACTTTCAGCTTTTAAAGAATTGGGATACGGTAACCGCTTTGATAGTTCTCAGATGTTGCCACCTTCCTGATTGACCCATTTTAATGCTCCAGGATATATCAAACAAAACAAGAATGCATGCTGGTATTTCTTGTTGAAACACTAAATGAATGGAGGCATTTTAGGGCTGATATTCACCTGTTTGATGTCAAGAAACTCAGTGTCATGTCCTGATGAAGATGAGCAGTCCAAAACAAGGCCTTGAGGATTTCTCGTTTTCAATTTTCAGATTGGTTTTTCTCTGCTTTGTATTTTCATCAAAGGATTTTTCCTTTTACATTTTTCTTTCACAGATAGGGCAGGTTTGGTATTATAATAACCTTTTCTCATAGTGAGGTTGATCCTTTCATGTTTATCTTTGTATGCTATTCTACATAATCTGATTTTCCTGTATCACTTCATATGTTGTGGGAAAAAGTACCTTTATGATTTTAGTATAGTTAGAGATATTGTTGTGTCATATTTGACATTGCATTACTTTAAGACATATTTTTGTTAATCATTTTTCCTTTAATAACCTTAGAAAATGAGAAAGAAAGCATAACACATTATATTATTATATTAAATATCAGTGTAAAGCTAGGAAAAGTTGAAATTTGTGACTTTCCAGCTAGGTCTCGTGTTTTGCATTTTTGGTATTTTTATACCAGCATACATGAACATGCGTTAAATGTAGGATGAAAGTTCAAAATCTCTTCAGATGGCTCATTGGTGACATTTCTGCACTTCATCAATTCTAGACAGAATAAATGAATCCCATATTTTGTTCACAACAACATCTCTGTGTTCTACCATTCTAACCTGATAATGTCGTGGTTGTTTATGCATCATTGCCATATACTCTGATCCGTGACTATTTGCCTCCAGCTTATGATTGTGTAGTTCACCCTTATGCCATCACTTTATGGTTGGCTTCCATACAGTATTGCCAAGGTCATAGATTTAGAAACCTAATTGGTGACATAGAAACATGCTACAATCATCTTGAATGAAATGTTCTAGAAGGTGCAAATATTACCATTGTTTTCTACGAAACTTCAATTTAAGTGTCACTTTTTATTAGTAGTGCTTTTTATTGATTTGGGTTACCACGGTAAAGTTAGCAGCATATTAGAAATTAGAAATTAGACATTCAAAAAATGCCAAGGGTTTTTTTTGAGCAGATTTTTAGACATTCGTAATTACATGGACTTAGAGAAAATGGTTATGTTTTCTGCACGAATTGGGTCAAATGGGGTCAATTGAGGTCATTTTCGAAAAATCAAATTTCCAAAATACTAAGTTGGTTTTTTTGAGCAGATTTTTAGACATTCGTAATTACATGGACTTAAGGAAAATGGTTATGTTTTCTGCACGAATTGGGTCAAATGGGGTCAATTGAGTCAAATAACGAATGTCTAAAAATTGGCTGACTAAAAATATTTTTTTAAATTTTCGAATTTCTAAAAAAAGACCCCACATGACCCCATTTGACCTAATTCGTGGCCAAAAAAAGTTTGGAGTGAAAATTCTTTCAAATAACTAATGTCTAAAAATTGGCTAAAAACTTAATTTTTTTTTTCGAATGTCTAATTTCTAAATTCTAATATGCTGCTAACTTTACCATGGTTTTGGGTTACTATTTGATACAATTTACTATGATGCTTGGTAATTATTTAGGCAACATTTCATCCATATTCTGATCTCCAATCTGAACTGAGAATTCAAATGCTCTAAGTTTCTATTATGTGTTTAAGGGATTGTCCATGATTTCCCAAAATTTTTAAAAGTTAACAGAATCATTAATTGGTACCTACTGACTAGTGCAAACATATTTAAAAGTCAGAAATCAACATAATTCTTTTAAAAATGAGTTTATTCAATCTCGTTTTTACTCATTGTATCGCACTTGTGTCCCTTCCCCAACCTGTATACTCCTAATAGCTATAGTTTATTTTAAGTATTGCTCTTGGACATTTATAAGACAGGATTCTATTTAATTTTTGAATTGTTCACTTTATAATGCTGTATCAAAGCAAAAGTGTCATTTAGCAGCCAACTGGAATTTGTGGTCACCGGTAACCATAAATTCAGAGATGGACAATTTTGTCTCTAACTTCAAAATTCACATATATGTGTCAATATTACTAGTGCAAAGAATTTGGACACTTTTTGCACACTGTAGCTCAAATATGTTCAACTTATCTTACTAAATACAAATACATACATACAGTGGAGACTTTGCAGATGATATCAATTTTGTTTTTGTTTTTCATTTCATCGTTGTAGTATTTTATAAGCTTTAAAATGACACCTTACGTGTTGAAATTGATTAAGATGATCCAATTTTACAACTGAAAATTTTGTTCTGTTGCAAAGTCCCCTTTTCAGGGTGAGCCATCACATATGAACTTGTGACAAGCATGAATTAGCTTGTTATTGTGATTGCTTTTTCTTGAGGTAAAGATGAATAAAACAATTCCACTCCAAGCTTGTTGTTTCCACAAGTGTTATAAAATTGCAATATCTTTAGCCCCATCTATTGCCCAGTTCAGAATAAGTTATGATCTCTTAATTACTAAGGTCAGTGATACCCAAGGTTGCCCCTGACAACATCCTCTTTTGGGAAGTATTCTCCAAATAATCAATGTTTACTCAAGGACAAAGTAATCAAGGTTTCTGTTTAATTTCTGAATAGTGAAAAAGCATAGCCGTTATCAGTTACACATGCATTTGTGAGTCTTTTCAAATCAAGCATAACTTCAGAGATGATCATTTAGATCTGTATCTTGCGTGTACTATTCACAATGTGAATTTGAAAATTGAGCTCCTTGGATTGGAACATCAATATTAGGGGAAGTTCTCAACCAAATTCCATGTTTGACCCCTCAAATTAATCAGAAAACTATACTTAGTTGAGACAACTTGGTTAGAAATATCAATTTTAATATTTAAAATGGATTATAAAGGTCACAACTTACCACTAGCAAACTCGGTTCTTTAGCAAGCCGCAAATCGAATTCCGTTTGTTTTCAATCCTTGCGACCAGGTTAAGTTAATTTCTATATATCCCTAATACAGATTTATCGAGCTTTGGGATTGTTTCAAATTCCTGTTCTTCTAATA
>JXSR01S003711.1:42750-53326 GCA_000969725.1 Ophiothrix spiculata
ACCTAAAAGAATCACAACTAGCTTTGATACAATTCTCAAAATACTTCTCAAGTCATGATTTAAAATCATCTACAGTTATAGGAATTGACAGGTCATGTTGTTTCTTGTTACATATGCTATGTACTAATAGTAAGATGTCTAGTGCAATCTTCATTTGACTGCTGTATGGTGTTTTATATAAAAGAACTGTGTTAAGCTTGGTGAATATCAAAAGAGTATTGCTAAAGTTCTTGGAAAATTATTTCAAGGAACTGTAGTGATCAGTGTGTAGGTACGTGAAGAAAGTTAGTATCTTTTGTAAATGCCTTCCCTTTTATCCCTGAAATCATATGTCAATAGAATTTGATTCAACTGAAATTTAAATCCACATCTTTAGTGTTGTGATGTTTTAAATGAGAGTAAAAAGTAAACTTTGCAAAGTTGCACCAGAAAACAAGATTTCTCTCTAGCTCTCTCTCTTTCTGAGTACATGTATGACATCTGCATTGATTAGAGATGACAATACATCAGCAGCTGTCAGTACCCATTACTACCATGCCCTACTGATAAACTGATGATATCTTTAAGAAAAAAGGTTACACTGTATAAATTACAGTAGGTTGGATGCAATTCTCAAAATGTTTTTTGAATATCTTCATTCATATTGTCGTTATCTGTTACCTCTACTGTACTGATAAAATAGTGGCAAAGAAAAGAGTTATATGATCACAGTATCTATGATATAATTCTCAAAATGTCTCTCAAGTCATTGTGTAAAGTCATCTATAGTTTATATGGGAGTTGACAGCTATGTTGTTTCTTGTTACATATGTTATGCACTAATAGTAAGATGTCGAGTGCAATCAACATTTGATTGCTGTGTGGTGTTGTAAAAGAACTACCTTTAAGCACAGAGATCTTTTCTAATTTCAAAAGTATATAAAACAAAGGAAATGCTTGTAAATGCTGAGGCTTTTATGATGCTCATTGTTTATCAATATTGTTTATTAATTTCTAGTTGATTTCCCTTTCTTCTTTTATTTTATTTTGCCATAATTTGCCATTTTAGGAACCTGTTGTGCATGCTTTACTGCTCCTGAGCAACTGTGCATAAATATGTGTATTTTTCATGAAACTGTATTTTATGTATGCTAATTAAATAAAATAATATCATATTTCTTCTATTTTTTATATTTTCGCAGCTGGAACAAATATACTTAGATGATTTAGAAGATACCCGAAAAATAGTGAAGGTCAAAGGTCAAGATGATGTCATCGCTCGAGACTTGCCAATCTATGAACAGGCTTTTAGAAAAAGGGACTTTGCCCTAAAAGCGCCACCATGGTATAAACCGACAGTAGATGAAGCAACTTTAAACAATGCAAAAAGTAAGTGGGAAAATACTGCAATTTACCCTGTCGGGATTAATTAAGGGATGCATGATCAAAAATTCATTGCTTTTTGGCCTTGGTTCTTTCCACCTATCCCAAAACCTGTGAAAACACTGGGTTTGCTGGGTTTGCAGTAAAATTGATAACATTTGTTGTGAAAAGTAAACCATTTAGCAAAAGTGTGTCCCCCTGTGCCCCTTATATACGTAGGTCTTGTAAAGCTTCTTAATTAAAATGGTATATCAGAGACAGAAAGTTGGAAGCAGACAGTTTTCTTCTTCTATTGTCAAACAGGTGCAAAGGCAAATCATGCTGGTGCATAATTAGACACTTAATGAGTAAAATTGCACTTAAAGAGAGAAAAATAAAAAAAAATATGAAAGAAAATTCACTGAAATCAAGGAGGATTGCAAATTTCTGAATTCACTTCTAGTTCTCACATACTCCATTTATTGCCAAAGAATAATATGTAATCATCAGTCTGGTTTAACACATTTGATATCTAATATTCAACCAGCAGTATTGTGAATCTCGCAAGATCTAATTTTCCAATAATGTTTCAATGAGTTCTAGTGAACAAAATGATTTCAAATTGTCTGTGAATTTGAGGAAAGTTATGAAAAAGTCAGAGTATGATGCCATGCAACTTGCAACATGCACTTGATGTTTTGTACAAGATATTTGAATAGAGTAGACATGATATGACCTTATTCAGAACAGAACAAATTTGTGGTTTTCCAGGATAGTAGTAGTTAAGGGGACATAATTTTGTCACTTTAATGTGTACATTTCAGTTAGTGGCTAATTAGGTATTTAGGGTTGTGGTATCATGTAGGTGAAATTTGTTACTATGATGAGTGCATTTGGAGGGGTTGTAGCTGTTAAATTGTTGGAGTTTTCAGTGTTCATGTGTATATACTTTTGGTTTGTAATTTGTTGGCCTTTTTTGTTGTGGAATTTTTTATTTTGTGCACCTAATAGTACTAGTGACTATGTAAATGTCTGAAACCCAATTTAAATTAGATAAAATTTACAGAAGTAAAGCTGAAATTCACATTGAGCTTAGGCTTTTCAGATCTCAGACAAAAGCAGCGCAATGACTTGAATCAAGTCTAGTACAACATACCCAGTGAGCAGATTGCATCAACATTGATGTTAGAGATGTTCTGCATCCACAATCATAATATATCACTATAGAATTTCTGTTCCACATATCTCCATTCACAATCATAACATACAGCTATTGAATTTCAAAATATATCATTCTTATCAAACCAAAACAACTAATTTGCTAATTAAAAATTACCTGAAGGAATTTATTTCCGTATACTGGGTAAAAATATTTAAGATTAGTAATCCGATACATAGTCTAATCACTCGATCTATTTTGATATTGCACTAACATGCTTCAGCTAAAAAATATTCAAATCATTTTCATGTTTCAAAATGTGCCTCAAGAAAGTAGATTATAGTTGTAGAATTTGTATGACTTTACATGCTTCACTTGAAGATACATTTCAACATGAAATTAAACTCTCAAGTAATCATGTGTGTTCAAATAATTGCACACTCTACATGAGCTATCAGCGCAGACATTTACCCCGATTTACGTCAAATCTGTAAGCTTTTATGATAATTTGGCACCTATCCCGAGTCTTGTCGCTACGTGCCTCTAGATGCTTGTGCTTGTGTCGGTATTTGAGCGTGAAAGTTGAGTGTAACACAGAAAATATCTTCTAGCAATGACAAGTAGAGGAAGAAAAAGAAGAAAAGTAGGCCTAGGGGTTTTATGTTTTGCAGTGTGTTCATTTCAATGTTGCTTTGTGTGTATGAAACTCAAGACTTGTTTCAAAATTTTTGATTGTTTTTGTTTCATGTTGGTTAGAAAGTAATAATGTGAAGATGATGAGGAGTGTCATAATTCAGCTTTATGAAATCAGTTAATCATGATTAATGAAATTGTATGAAATTAAGTAAAATAATGTAATACTTGAGAAGGTTGACACTTGAAGACATGTAGCGATATCAAATTTCAGGCATTTTGTCAGGTAAATTATATTTTTGCTCTCAAAAGATGGCAGAAATTTCATTAAATTTTTGACTTGATGAGAAATGGTATTTTGCAAATGTCATTTCACTTTCATGTTGTCAATGATGTGTTATATATTATTAGCAAGCTTTCAATGACTAATTAAAGGAGTTTGGATATTCTAAAACAGTGATCAAGATTTAATTAAGAGCAGAAATATTTGGATGGAGTATGATCAAAGACAACCTTGAACAAATTTCCTTGACCCCTTAATGCCTGTAAATTTGAAACAAGTTTCCTTTTAATAATTTAGTTTGGACCATCTATAATGTCTCTTTACTTCCATTTCACAAATTCCCTAAACTTTTTTTCAATGATATCTTTGGTTCTAGAGAATACAAGGAACAAGCCAACATTGAATAATTAAATTTTTTGTATAGCCATTCCTTTGTTCTCAGATTAGTATCTGTCCTCTGTTAGAATAGGCAGTTAGCTCTCAAGTTGCAATTTACTTAAGTGAAGTAATCATGGCTACTCTGTATGATGCAAACCACAAAAACACCCACTTAAAGTTATATTGTGACAAGATGAACCATTTGCACATATATCAGGAACTTGGCCATGTACTAAGAGCTAGAGATCCAACAAGATGGGACATTTTGCTTGGACATGTCACATATCAAGTACTTGGCCACATACTCAGTGCATTCAAGAATAAGAGCAGTCACCCCTGCAGTAAGAACTCTTCAATTTCCTTCCATGAGTTGAATTTCAATGTAGACTAGAAAGCAATCAGCTCAGCAGCTATTTATTTACAAGTACATCTGTCCATATTGTAGCTGTTTTAGGTACTGGCTAAGAATTGGTCATTTTTGGCATTACCCTGGTAAAAAACAAGTACAATTCTAGTATGACATGTCTGAGGTGTACATTTGGAAAAGCATACCATGACAAAAATGAATAAGTAGCAGGTTGCCGCAGTGGTGGTTCCCTCGCCTTGCACCAATGAGGTCCCGGTTTTGAGTCCCGCGTCTGGCACTTTATGTGCATTTGGTTTTCAGTCCATGCTCGCTTCCACAGGTTTTTCTCCGGGTGCTCCGGTCTTCCTCCTGCATTCAAAACTGAATTTTAAAAACATCTTGCTTGGAGCCCTGTTAAAGATAAGCTTCTTTCAGCTTACCAAGTACCAAGTTGGGTTTCCTAAACAAGGTGATTTTTTTTAAAAGACTCAGCCATCCAGAGTGGGAATTCCCCTTATCTTGAGTCGAACATTAGTTGAATTTTAATGGAGGGCAACAGCTGACTGACCAGCTATTTCATGCCTCTTGTTTAACTGAAATTCCATCATCTGGAGCTATGCATGAGTTGAATCTTAATAGAAAATTGCAGTGAACTAGCTTTCTATCCTCTGACCCATATTAGTTTACAACTGCCCATTCCACCCACATTGTTCAACTTCTAGAGTTGGTGTAATTTACGAAATTATAATTAAATCTTGACATGGCTTTGGATTATTTTTCAATTACTAGTATAATTTGGTCAATTTTACCGTATTAATGAGGTGTAAGAGTCTTAGACTGTTGAAGCAAGTGTCAATTTTAATTGAAATCATGAGGTACGTGTGATAGCGTCAAGCTTTGTCATGGCAAAGAGAGCAAATTATGCATCACGGCAACCAATCATACTTTGTGATACATGGCAGAATCTCTTGGTCACTTTTAATTAGAATTGTGCAGTGCAAGATCTTTTAACATTGTGATGCTATTACAAGATTAGCAACTTAAAAATGAAAAGATATGTAGCTTTCTTGCAGAAAACTAGTACTGCCAGAACTGAAGTACCTCTAAAACTTAAATAACTGCACATAACATGACCAGGTATGTGGATAGTTGATTAATATCTTAAGGTGTAAGAGTTGTAAGAGTTGCAGTGATAATTTGTATGCCTCATATACTACATGAGCAATTAGAAAAAGTCATTGAGCCAAAACTCTAGTATTCTTGATGCTTCAACATGAGTAGAATCTTAAATCAGACAGTCAAATTGGTTTGCTGTGAATTTCTCCCTCATATTAATAAGCCATAACAATTTACAAACATTTTCAACACCCTCTTAGAAACCCTTGTTTGCACAGAAATACTCAATAACATCAGACCAATCCATTAATTTAGCATGGTTAGCTGCTAATAAAGCGCTTTGCTCATCTCTCATGATTCACATATTTGAGAAAATCACACTTAGGCAGCAATTAATGTATATAAATATAACCCCTTTTCAATCCCATGATATGGGTTGGGTAAACAACCATTTTGCTATTAAGCATACCAATTTTGAGTTAGTTTTGGCTTTTTCATCTATGTTAAAGTGAAATGACCTTTAATTAGTAGACTCTAATTAAAGGTTACAATAGCTTCACTCAGAGTTTGCTGTAGAAATTAGCACTAATGGATTTTGAGTTTAAAGTTTTTAATTTTTAGTATAAAGGAAAATTAAGAGTTTGACGTAAATAGCAAACAGAAATGAATTGATTATTTTGGTATAGATATTGTAAAAATTATGAATACATAAGCCTGAGTCCATTCATAGTATGATGCAACTTGAGTGCAGTGCATCATTTAGCACACTGCACACTTTGCTACAAGAATCTGCATTGTACATGTAGCATTGCAATGAACTTTTTCTCAAATTATTTACCATACTCCTTTGCTGTTGCATCCTTCAGACCTCACTCTTTCCCCCTCCCAAAACATGCCTGATAATCCTGTATTATATAATCTTGCAGAACAAATCTTTCTAAATTTGTATCCTATCATTACTATAAATATTAAGTCGGGTCTCAAATCTCAGTTGACACATTGTCAGTAAATATAATATTTGGGTCGGCATCAATTATTCACTTTATTTGACATACATCTTTCCATACTAAATGACATATTGAGATTAGAATGAAGCATGCCTTTTCTGAAATTAGATTTTCTTGCTCTGTACAGATTTTTTTGTGCTAAATTTGTTGGGATAAATCACAAAAAAAAGATTTAAATCCAGGTGTTTTACACAATGTTGGGACGCAATCAGTTTTGGTCAATATTTTGTTTTTAAATGCATTTAAAATGATTTAGTTTGCAACCAATACATCCAAATGAAGGTTGGCAAGATCAATGGAAGAAGAAAATTTAGATAGGAATATTTACATTTAAGTCACTTTCACACCATCACCTCCATTAATGAGAGTCATGTATTTAAGTTTCCTCTCTGTGTCTGCTCATAGAATTCCTATGATTAAACAAGATGGATTGTTTACATCTCAGTCTTCAAGTTTAATAAGCCTTGCCTGAATTTTAGACTTGGGAGTAAAGATGTTACCATATTGGACTATATCTGACTTATAAGTATATTAAAGTAGCACTTTTTTTATGAGGGAGTATAAATAAATACTTACACAATTTGTTTCCTGAAATTTGTAGATTTGCTTATAAGTAGAATTTCAACTGTGTACCTTTTTGTTTCATGTCAGAAAAATCTGAGCCTGTAACTTTGCCGCAAGAGAGTGAGTGGGTCGGATGGATGGTGCTACTATGTATGGCCTTTACAGATGGAGATGGAATGGAGTGTCTTGAAAGAGAATCATTTACTAAATTAGCTAATTACCAAAAAGTAAGTTCTGAATATCACCAATATCTATTGGATGCATTATTGAGTAATTAACTAGCTTTGAATGATTGGGTTATTGGCTAAGAGATTGCATGGTTTGTTGGATGATAAAAATGTAAAGGTTAAGGGGAGGACGGCCTGAATTTGCAAAACGATTGAGCCAGATCTCCATTTTCTATATATTTTCGTTGAGGGTATGGGCACAACTCCTTCCCTGTGAGTCTGTTACCTTCCCAGCATTGAAGAAAACCATTACACATATTATGGTTTTCACAGATGTAGATGGCATAAAGTCTTTATTTAGAGGGACTGTTTACTACATTAACTACTGAAGTATTTTTTTTATTAAAAACTCAAAACTCTCCATTTTGTATTATGTTCACAGATAAACAGAATACCAGGAATAAGAAATATTTTATGGAGGAAAGATGGTTTTTGTCATACAATGAATCAAGCTAGGAGGATTCCAGGTGAGTAAGAGTTTAAAGTAACAGACGTATTATACTTTAAATCCAACCAAGGTGCCAATGTGGTGTCTTCTATGATTGTGGGGTCCACATCCATGAAATAACAGATTGTATATACTTAAAATCCGACCAAGATGCCTCTGAGATGTCCCCAATGATTGTGGGGTCCACATCCATGAAATAACAGATTGTATATACTTAAAATCCGACCAAGATGCCTCTGAGATGTCCCCAATGATTGGGAGTTCACATCATGTAAAAGATGGTATATACATATAAACCGTCCAAGATTCAGACCGAAGTGGCCATGATTATTTAAAAGGTAAGCATTGATTAAGATTATGATACCTGATGTTTTGGAATGGAGCACTGTATAATAGGTTTCAAATGATATGCCTTTAAATTTTTGAACATGTTTAGAAACAAAATGCAAGGAAGTGTTTAGACAAATATTTAGTCTCTTAATGTATTTTTTACAATGCATGAGAATATTGATTGAGGTTCTGGGTTCAAATTCCAAGGAGAACAACAATTTTGACACCTTCAGTGATAGTAGTTAACAAAGTGGAGAAGCAAACTTTTTATAATTTACATGATCCTGTTGATAATGCAAAATAATTTCCTTGAGTCATGGCTTAAATTTGCTGTCAAGATGAAATTTTATGTTAAGTGACATCATCGATACTCCTGGGATCTTAAACGTGCATAATAAGCCTGTTGTTGCTTATTGAAGAAATCGAATCAGATATGGCTCATAATGTTGTCATTTGTTATCCTAACCTTTTGCTGTGAATCTATGGTGTGTTATGAGGTCCCATTGCTGATCCATAATGATGATACGTTAGACAATATCTTTTCTTAACTTTTAAGATGGGGGAAGCTTTAGTATGCGTAAAAAATCAAAACAAAATTATACCAGTTTTAGGATCAGACACCTGAGAGTTTATATAAAATAATGGTACAATTTATGTGGTAGTAGTAATATAACAAATATTGACTGCTTATTTTGGGTGAAGGAAAAAAATACATCTTTTATTTAAATTATTCCATTTAATCGCGATCAACAAGCAATTATTCAATTACTGATGGTATACTGTATCTACTCGTCCAATTCAACTGTTTGCCATGTGACAAACTCTTTAAATTTTTAAATACTATCACTCCCAGAAGTTTGATACTTATCATATTTTATATCCGGCATATCATCAAAGTATTGTAACAAGTTTGTGAACACTGGTATGAAATAACTAATTGTCAAGGGCAATTTAAATTCAGAAAATCAGTAGTTGAATTGGACAATTGCATTCGGTATATCACACTCATACACAGTTACCATTTATATGACATACAAGACACCCCTGCCCCATGTGTTCCAATACCGTGACATTATTGCAATATGTGAGACATTGAGTTTGTTTTTCTAACACTTCATGTGACAAGACTCATGTTAACCATTAAATAAAAGATAAATCACCCTGACTGTAGATGGTTTCCAAATGTTTAATAACAGAAACTGGAGCATGATTATGAATTGGCTGTAAATTATATAATAATGTTGCACCTTCATGGATGTTTTCATAGACATTTTTTTTAGGGAGGGGTGAAATTGATTTTGCAAAAAAATCAATCTGTTATTGCAAATGTGTCCATACAAACTTTCAAAATTGAAACAGGCATAGTATGGAAATAATATAAAGAGAAAATTGTTTTGCCTGAAAGCCAACAATAGTTCAAGAAAGCCTCTGTAAGAAGCTGATTTCTACCTGAGCAGCTAGTCTAAAGGAAACCCATAAGATATGGTATGAATTGGTAACCAACATGCACATAAAGCAAAACCTACAATTATGGAAAAAGGTTTTGGTACATTTTGCTATACATCTCAATGATATTTTAAGGCTCTCCGCTTCCTACTCAATATTGATCCAAATACAAGTACCATCATTCTATCAAACATTGATATAGGGGTGGATTGGGGTAGGGAGTGAATATTGAATCATCATAGTAGACTTGAACATTACTTGTTATCATTGCTACTCCTGTCAACAATTGAATGGAGCCAAAGAACTCGTCCATTCCAGCTACGTTTTTCCTTTATTGTAGGAACAAATATATTTCAATTTTTCTACTTTAATATGTTGGAACAGCAAAGCTCATTCTTTTTGTTTTATCTTTTTCATTATAGCATTAAAGAAGAGCCAGATATCGCCTTTATGCTGGGTTCTACCTAATCAATATGATCAATTTCTTGGTGTTGCTGATGGTCTAGGAAGCGATGTGAGGTGGGTCTTCAAGTCTACCAGTCCTGGGGGCACAATCCAGGTCCTACAACCAACCAAAGAGAGAGACTATGCAAAAGTTAAACAGTAAGTATCATGTGGAGTCTCTCCTTAGGGACAGCGGGTGGTGGAAGGGAGGGGTTTCAGACAACACCTTGGTGTTGCTGAATGTCTAAGAGGCAATGTGAGGTGAGTCTTCAAGTCTACCAGTCCTGGGAGCACAATACAGGTCCGACAACCAACCAAAGAGAGAGACTGTGCAAGGTTAAACAGTAAGTATCATGCCAGGTACTTTAGTATTTCCCCCGGGACACGGTTGGTAGATTTACTGGGTTTCAGATAAATTCATTGGTATTGATAGTCTAGGAAGAGACGTCAGGTGGGTCTTTAAGTCTACCAGTCCTGCCCACCATTAGAAATGCCCTCGTAACCAAAACCAGCCCACCATTAAAAGAATGATAAGTATGTCAGGTAGAAATGTAGTGTGCATAACAGGTGATACATACACTCCCCTTGTGTTGCCAACCCAAGATTGAGACTAGTATCTCGTCCTCTAACCAAGATATGCCCTCAGAACCAAAACCAGCTCATCATTTTGAATGATAACTATGTCAGTCTCCAGTATATAACAGGTGATATGTCAATCTGCAGAAATGTCCCACTTGTTTTCCTTCCTGCATTTCAAAACACAGAATTAAGAAGATTCCTGGCACAGATCTCTCATTGATTTGTAAATGTTCAATATCCCAAATCTTGAAAGTGGATGGTTTCTTGGTTGATGT
>JXSR01S003714.1:55828-66401 GCA_000969725.1 Ophiothrix spiculata
CACATTCTCTTGGCTTTTTGGCGAAGCAAGGTATCAAAGTTTACAATTATATTCTCTTTTTTCTTTAGCGCTTAAACTTCTTGGAACCTTACTCTGTCTTACCTTCTTTGCCTTACGTGTACTTAAGCTTAATGACTTTAGGACTTAAGCACCCCTGTACTCTTATCATTTCTTTTTTACCTTTAGCCATATGTAAATGTGTGTAATTTTTCAATAAGTGCCCAAATTGTTTATTTGTTTGTTTTTCTGGAAAGATTAGAATTTATTCCTTTTTTTTACTTTTTGAAATTTTAAAAACAAATGCTAAGGAGCAGTTATCTCTCTTTTGTAAAACTTAAGTTTTGAAAAAATGCAACCTGAATGTACCATAAGGGTAAAAACAGTACACTAATCAAGTACAATAATCGATTCCTGAAATATCTGATAAAAATTAAGTTTAAGTTATTTCTTTGTAGGTAGTTGCATTGCTTAATGATTTGTATACGTGTTTTGATGGAATTATCGAAAATTTTGACGTTTACAAGGTAGGCTTCAACAAGAAAATAAATATGATATCAATAGGGATGAATATATATAGAAGATGACAATTAGGTAATCACAACCCAGTAACAAAAACATTTATTTAACAAAACTGTTAGACAAAAGCCATGTATTAAGCCTTATGTTTTCAACAAGCGTCCGTAAATTATTCAATATCTATTCTTATTTACATTACAACACATATCTAATTTACATTACATCGATATAACAGATTACATATACAATTACAATGACATGATATTATTACATCTGTATATATCTTTTCGCAGATAGAAACTATTGGAGATGCATACATGGTTGTATCGGGTTTACCAGATCGAAATGGATTGTGTCATGCGCGGGAAATTGCAAACTTATCCCTTTCCTTGTTGAAGGCCGTTAGTTCTTTCAAAATTCGGCATGTGCCTGACAAAAGTCTGCACCTTCGCGCGGGTGTCCATTCTGGTACGTAATACCATAGACCATTTACCAATAATACACATCATATGATAATGTACAACCACGTCCGCAATGTAATTTGCATATTTAAGCTGGGATACTTTTCCTGTTTAGAAGTCCGATAGTTATTTTATCATATTTCAATATTGTGTGATTGGAGAGAGGCCTAAAATAATTAGAAAAATTGTATTTAGGTGTGTATTCAGGAAATCTCAAAAAATGTCAAATTACATTACCATTTTAACTAAAATGTACATTCCAACTTCATAGCTTCGAAATATGTTTTTATAAAAGCATGTGTGTAAATATTTTGTCTTGAATTAACGTGTTTTTTTCGTAATTTAAATGCCAGGACCATGTGTAGCCGGGGTAGTTGGCCTTAAGATGCCGCGGTATTGCTTATTTGGAGACACGGTCAACACTGCCTCACGTATGGAATCCACTGGGGAAGGCAAGTTTAAACTGTCGTATGAAAATTTCCTTTTGTTTTTTAACTTTTTAATATATTTTATTATTGATCTATTCCTGTGGACAGATTTTAATAAGCGATCCCAAATTTTCGGTGTCAAATATTTCGACAAAGCAACAGAACCGGTGTAGTAAGACTGAATGTCCCCCATAACCAGGAGTCCGGGTCTAATTGAACTGCACGGAATAAGTCGCAATCGATGATTTATTGATCGCACCTACACAAGTACGTTCTACACAATCTAATAGTAGCTAGGACATTTCAGTTACACGGACGCTGTATTTCATTATACCGGCTTTTCGTATAGTATTTTGTGTGAATTCAAAATATATGACCTAATAACTGGCTACATTGTATTTTATCACGAAATCCTCGATCTTTGGAAACTATTAGACTGGAATTATAGAGATCTACATCTTATTGAATTATTGTATTTACTGCCAAATATTTGTTGGCCCATGAAAATTATTCTTATGGATCGACCCCAAAACTCACCAACACAAGTTGTATATATTAGTAGGTTTACCCGTGTCTTTTAAAAAAGGGTTATTACCAAATGATATAAATTAAATTTCTATTGATTCTGTTGACTTGAGTTTTGATAGCAAAATTTCAAAATTATACTCGCCTAGAGAAAGCCTTTTCACCTTTCGTGATGACAGTTTGCTGCGTGACTTGGTGATCGAGTTGATTGGCTTGATTTTCGCGCACGGTGCAATTTTGGTCCCGCCCAGAATGATTTTTTCAGACTAGTTTATTACCTATCGTTTCTAACTATATTTATGAACTTCAAGACCTTGCAATAATGAATAACCGATTTCGTTTATATTAAAAGCGAGTATGTGTTTGTTTCAGCACTTAAAATTCACATTAGCACTGCAACCAAGGAAATTCTTGACACATTTGATTCCTTTACAACTACGCTACGCGGCGAAGTAGACATGAAGGTATGTGGTTCTGTATGTATAAGCTATTCCCTCGTGGAGTGTGCCCTTCCGTTGTTTTAAATTGACACGCGCCACAGAGACAAAAACTTCGTTCTGCTTAGTGATCATAATGCTGTAGCTGTGTACGGCAGATGTTTCCCGTGACCTGCCAGCACCAAGAATGAACATGTTCATTGTTTCTGCTGCAAGTCATAGGAAACATCTGCCAAACACAAGACCATTGATATAAACACTACGCATAACTAAGGTTCATTGTATGTGTGGTGCTTTACAATTGGAAACAACGGAAGGGCACACTTCACAAGGGAATAGCCTATGGTAAGAGGCCTTCATAATCTGTCGACTGTCGAGAATTCTAGGTTGTATTTTTTCCAAGCATCTCGGGACATCGTGGCAATTTTAGTCAGCGTGCGACTTAACATCATCATTTTCAAAGATTTGTGGTATGTAGAAAGCATATCTTCTGAACTGTGTCGTCTTCTGGATATCACTGAACATGTCTGGATAAAAACTCAACTGTTCCTTCCACACCATGACAAGAGGATCTGTGGTTATCTTGGAATATATGCTAATGTTGCATATACATGGTCTGACTTTAACATCAATCATAATCATGTAGAAAGATGTTGCTGAAGCATTTTTACAGAAATGTTATTCACCGGATTACATAGATCACGAAGATCAACAAAAATGACACGTCATTAAAAAAAATCAAGATGTTATTTCTCATATCCACTTATTTCTTTTGTCTCATATTTCTCTTTTTCTCTTGACTTTCCAGGGTAAAGGAACACAGACAACATACTGGTTGGATAACAACGTCACGGAATGTTAAATAAAAATATAAGCAATTTAAATTGCAGATTGTTTGAACTGAAATATTTTAACTCAGGCTGTTGTCGGTGTTTTTGCCAAGAAACTTGACTAAGGGAATTCGAGGCTTCGTGACAACTGAAAAATAGTTTTGGAAATAGTATACTTTAGGTCCCAGATACAAAATTTGGACAATACTAGATACCCAAATATTGGTATAAAATTGGATCGATTGAGCCCATATTTATTGGTCGAGCTATGAGTTGCAAAAATATTGGGCGAGACGCAGTCGAGCCCAATATTTTAAAACTCATAGCGAGACCAATAAATATCGGGCGTAAATCATCCAATTTTATCATTATCATGTTTTGGATCCAATATTTTCCCACACTTGGACACCTCAAAGCATGATAATGCACAGTATTGTCCAGTTCTGGTTAAGGTTTTGTATTCCAGTATTGTTGATCAACAATACTAGTTATATACCAGTATTGTTGAATTCATGTCAATATTCCAGTATTCTTCTTCTTCCCTTACTGTGCATAACCTCTTCAAGAGTATATTCGCGCATATTGTTGGTCAAAAATACTGAAAATCTAATGTTGTTGGTCAAAAATACTGTTTGACAATAGTTTTGGTTAATATTCCAGTATTGTTGGTGGAAAATACTGGTTTATATCAATGGTCTGACGATTGGGCACTGTCATGTTAAACCAGCAGCGTCATCCTGATAAAAGGCCCTCGTTTTTATCCTGTAATGTCCCCAGTAACTCCTTTTTTACCTAAGATACTTTTCTTTTAAGAAACATTTTATTTTATGTACGGAATGTTCTTGTTTTAACTGTTGTTTCCTGCATGATCATGACCCCTCATTTTTGGAGGTACACTTTACGTGGTAGGCCCTCTACCTCCAACCTAGAGTAGGCACATACCTGCCACATCATGTAGAAAGTAAGCCTCTGCCAGGAGTTTAAACTCTTCCTTCACTCTAAATTGATCTGACTAAGACAAGTTGGTAAGATTAGCGTTATGCTTGGTCTTTCAACTCCTGCTTGGTTATGTATAAACGTTAGCTTTCAACAAGACTTTTCTTGGTTTCAGAATAGCAGGATTGTGGACTTAAAGTGTGTAAAAGCCATACATACACAATTAGAGAATAAGAACTTTCCAAGAATCAAGAAAAACAATAAGTATTTAAATCCCCAGTATTTTAAGCCTTTGATAAATTCACAGTATTTCAAGTCTTTGATAAACAGAGCAAAATTGTCATTGTTACTTGAATAAGACATTTTTAGCATTTAACAATACTGGAACAACAGGAGAATTGACCAATTCTGGAATGAAATATATGTACCATCATTGTAAAAGTTTTCCAACTATACTGGACCAAAAACACTCCCAGAAGTGTTCAATACTGGTATGTCCTAGAATTGACCAATACTGGTATATACCAGTATCTGGGACCTTAAAGTATACTTTTCCATAGTTTGTATCATAAGATGAATACTAATAAGTCAAATATACGCCTACTATTACTTAAAATGACTTCTACTAACTGGTTACTTTTTAAGATATTGTTCAAAAAATGAAAGCGTTTCTCAAAAAATGATTTTTTTTTACTACTCGTGGTATAAATACATTTGTCTATTTCCTTAAAAAAATTGTATACATTTATATACTTTTTAGTTTTCAAACTTTATTAAAAACGGTTTATAGATTATGAAGTTCCAACTCATTCAAGTAGGTATAGACCGAGTAATTTACAGTATTATACATGTACAAAAATGTATTATTATATAGTGGACACATCACACCAGTTCCTTTAATAAATATTCCACACTGTGTTAACAATTTGTTTGAGCTATTGTGCACTTGCTGTCGTTGTCAACAAATCTTGGGAGGGGCACCAGATGACATAACATTTGTGTCCCGCTGTGGCAAAAGGATGCAGTTGTCGGCTCCCAAATGTTGGCATATCTGATGTATACTTACATGCATTCATTGACAATGCTACAATGGGGCAAACTACACGAGAGCTTGGAATGTACATCTATGTACATCGATGAATACTCCAGGAGTAGAGATTGTGTCTACACGATGACGCATCAATCAGATGTGGATTCCCGCTGCGTATTCAACTGAGCGTATGTGTTCGCGTTATACCTTCGCGCACTACCAAGTCACATGTCAACGCGTACGAGGCGCACGAACGCATCGAGTCGAATAGACCTTTTCAAAACACGACAATCCGAGAATTTCCGAAGCTGATTTTACACTTTCCGGCAATTGCCGAAAAAAAGTGACTCTTCAACACAATAACCAGAACGTTAAGTTCGCGGTCTCGTTAACTGGTTGCGTACGAATTCGAACTTGTAATTAGCGTTAGCGCTGAAGAGTCACTTTTAGTTGATGGCACTTTTTTCTTAAGCTTAATCAGCGCAGATCAGCCGATTTCAAATGGAAATTTCACTCTTTATAACGGTGAGCTTATGGTACCATCGGCCAAAAGTTGTTCAGAATGAGTGTATCTAATATTGTATGGGTCTGGTTCTATTTATTTTTCACTTGTATTGCACTGAAATGCGAGTGATTTTTCGGACTTTTTTTGTTGACAAAATCTTGCATACTAATGAGCTTGTACGTGATTGGTTGAAAAATGGCCATGTGATCAATGTTCCGGAGATTTCCGAATGGATTTTGAAAAGGTTTATTTACATGAATGTACATCCCATGAATCTACCTGGATGTACATTCCGGGCCCTCGTGTAGTTTGCCCCAATGAGCAACATGTGTGAGGCGACAACTGCATCCTTTTGCCGCGGCGGGACACATTTACTCATGTGGAGCTAAGGTCATCCAGCCCATGACATCGATTCCATTCATCGGATGTGGGGAATAAAGTCCTTCCCAACACTGGAAAAACAAATATGAACACTGGTCATTAGAAATATAGCTGACCGAAAAGCTATGGTCACAATGTATGTACGAAGAAAATATTCGTACTTTAAGAATGAGGGTTCGCACGGCGTTCGCACGACCTTTGCAATAATGGGTATATTTTTGTACCAATATCTGATGAATGTTCATTTTTATGAAATTTCTTTTCAGGGCATATTATTGGATTTATTTCCCCTTGAGTGTTGTTTTAAAGATGGATCAAAAATACCCTTACGACTTGTTGCGCCGTTCGAACAAGCTGCGAACAGTTGTTTTGACCGTTTCGTACGAATGTCGTACGAACGCTGCACGAACTTCGTGCGATTGAAACCAGTTCTTTTATGGCAGATATTCATTCAAAACTTGGTATTTGGGTACAACTAGTGATTTTTTACATTATTTAGCTAAAAACCGCATATTTCTACGATTTGTTAGATAATTTTGATTTGTGCCTACATTTCCCATAATAATGCCGATTTCCTAGATTTCGGTAATTATGTCATAGTGACGTCATACATTATACAAATATATACTGACTTGAAGATCTCTGGTTAAAACTATGGGCCTGAAGTGACTAAAATTGCCATTTTACTGAGGGGCGCAGCCCCGAAGTAAAATAGCATAATTTTAGTCACTGAAGGACCATAGTTTTAATCCAGAGATCTAAAAAAGTCAGTATATATTTGTTTTATATACTGCTTTAATAAATTTCATAATGTGATTTTTACTTGCCCAGTTTAAAATGTTCTTATTCATGTTCACAAATCACAAAACATATCCACTAGCGCTAAGAACGCTTGCGCTGTTCTAGTTTAGATTTTGATGACGTCAGCCGTAAATAGTCTTTTCAGACCCGTAAATAGTTCGTTAGAGCCGTAAATAGTCTTTTTCAAAAAGAACTATTTACGGCTTTTCTCAAGGTGGTTCAAACTATTTGAAATCATGTGATCGTGTTCAAACCAATCAACTCTCTTAAATTTATATATGTAGTATATAATAACATATATGATCTTGAATTGGGTATCAATGAAAAGAGGATATCAATACCTATCCATTGGTATCACATATAGTGGTACGGGGCTTCGTTATAAAAAAATGAGGGTGGGGTTGTAACAACTCCTTCCTCTGTATTATATATGTTGCAGAAAATCGCTCCGTATAACAATTAAGGGTTAATATATGCCACCTAAATAATCTCTTGTCATTTGATTCGGGGAGGACGGGTTGGCACAGTGTTTGTTTTCTCGCCTTTCACCACTGCGGCCTGGGTTCGATTTCCGGTCTGACCTAAATTGCGTGAATTTGGTTGTCGATCCTTACTCGTCCTCGCAGGTTTTCTCCGAACACTTTGATTCCTCCTGCATCTAAAATCAAAAATTCTTTCCAATTTTATGTCTTTCTCATCACGGAGGCGTCCCTTGAATTTAATACATTTGCACTATTGGGATTAGCCTGGCTCTCCGCCGAATTTTATAAATAAATAAATTCGTGACGTGTATCACATGTTATTATTTATTCAATCATTTGCCAATAATGTATCAGTCTGAAACGCATAATAAGTGACATAGTCATAGACATTAAAAAAACCATTTTTTCGTTCAAGTCACCTATCTATATTACGCAATGTAAATACATGTTACGAGATTAAATGGGTATTGTGATACGGATATAGTATGAAATGTCATTTGGCTTCGCAGAGAGTTTATAATGGGTTGTAGATAAAATCTAAAAGCACTTAATTAATGCATCATGATTAAGTAAGTGGCTAAAGTAGCTCATCTTCAAGGTTACTATCTTTTCAACAGCTCTCTCTTTATATTGAGCTCACTCAGTATATGCTTGCATTGGTTCTTTTCTCGTTCCGGCTAATTTTAAGCATCCTTCTCCAAAGCCACATTTCATCTGCCAAAATTCTTTTTTTCGTCTGTTTTGCATAGCATCCATGCCTCAGCTCCATAGACTAAAGCACTCCACACCAGTTTTCTCACTAACCTCATTTTGAGCTGGAGTGAGAGATTCCTGTCATTCCATAGACCCTGGAGCTCAATCATTTTGCGCTTGGCAATTGCAATCCGACATTTTATGTCTTTGGAATAGTTTGCTGTTGCTGTTTTTATTGAGCCTAGGTATTTAAAACTGTCAACTTCTTCCACAGTCTCACCATCAATCATGATTTTGTACCTTTTGTCATCTCTTTCGGCTACCAGGATCTTTGTCTTCTTTACATTTAGCTTCAGATTTAAATTCTTCCCCACTTCATTCACATGTTTGTGAGCTGCTCAATTGTCTCTACTGGGCTTTCAATCAAAGCAGTATCGTCCGCATATCTTAGATGAGATATTGGTATACCTCTTACTTTGATACTAAAAGTTGATATTTCTGTATCTCTCATACCTTTCTCGGTATCAGTTACAAATAGATGTCTTGCACCCTTTTCTATTTCAAATTCAGATGAATATTCGTTATTCGTCACTCTCTGATTGACATAGAGTGATTGTAATAGTGCAACAAGATGTTTAGGAAATCCCATTTCTAGAAAAGCTGCAAAAAGTTCGCTTTGACACACTGAGTCAAAAGCCTTGGAATAGTCAATAAACATAATGAATGCTTGCTCCTCCACAGCTAACACATTTTCAAGGAGCACTTAAAGACAGACTTGCAAGTCTCTTGTTCCTCTGCCCTTTCTGTATGCTGCTTGTTCTTCTGGCAGTTCTTGCTGAAGTTTGGTTTTTCATTCTTTTGACAATTGTGAGTAGTAGAATTTTGCTTGTGTGGCTGATGGGAGCAATTGCTTGCAATCTCCCGAATTGAACAACACTACAAACTTCTGTATTTTCCAGTCTTCAGGCCAGTGGCAGCTCTTCCATACAGTTGTACACAAAATATGCAACATTCCAATTCCAAAAGGTCCTGCAGCCTTGATAATTTCAGCGGGTATTCCATCTAATCCTGGTGATTAACCGGAAGATAGCCTTTAAATTGCATGTTCTATCTCTGACAGAAGTGGTGCTGGCTCCTGCTCTTCCACTGGTATCCTGCACATATCCTCAGACAAAGGTAATTCATCTTCTGGGCGTTTGAATAACTCTGTTCCGTATTCATACCATCTTTCTAAAATTGTTTCTCTTTGGTCTAACACATGTCCATGCTTGTCTTTTATGCATGCCTGCTGAATAAGTCTTGAGTTGTTATTTTACACAGTCTTGATCTTATCAAACATCTTTTTGGCTTTGCCTTGTCTGTCATATTGGTCAATCTGCCGGCATTGGTTTTCAAACCATGCTGCTTTGTTAGCTCTTATTCTCCGTTGTATTTCAGATCTTAGTTCTTTATGTCGTTGATCATGACTTGGAGAATTCCTTGTCTTCAGGTTGTTTTTTTCTCAGCTAGATTCAATACTAGTACCTCATTACTAATCCAACACAGAAAATAATAAGTGAGTAAAACTTGTTAAAATGAGTCATTTTGTCTCTCTGCAGAGACAAATTTGACTCATTTTAACAAGTTTGACTCACTTACTATTTTCTTTAAAAGTTTCTTTGGGTAGCGCTTGCCTTTACCAATTGTGTGGTCTGCTCTCTCAGATACAATGTTTTTATAAGCACCCATAGTGCTTCTGATGTTTCCTCAGTATCTCCAACTTTTACTTTGGTAAGGTGATCTTTGAAAAGTTTCTCTGTCCAAATCCTGAAATTGGCTTTGACATCTGGGTCTTTTTCATGATTTGGGTTTAACTTTTGATAACTTCACTCTTATCTTTTCAAGTAGCATGACGTGGTAAGTGTCGCAGTCTGCTCCTGGAAAGGTTGTGCAATTGGTGATGATTGATTTCCATCTCTTTTTTATCATGATGTAATCTATTTGATTCCTGTATCTGTAGATTTCATGGGTGATGATCATACAGTGTATTTGCCTCTGAAAGGTTGTTTGCATGGCAAAACTCCGCCAATCTATCGTCACTTTCATTTCTCTCACCTAGTCCAAATTTACCAATACCACATTCGATGTCTTCCATTTTCCCAACTTTGGCCATACTAATTAAACGACATCAAACAAAAGAGAAAAAGTAAAAGAGAACATCCAAAATATCCATATCTAGAAAGACTATGAAAACCAAGCCCAGTCTTTATAAAATTCAGAACAATACGCGGAGATCTTATTGGAGCCTTTGAAATTTTGAATGGTATGGTAAATATTGAAGTTGAATACTTAGGTGAAGACATATGACAAAGCTTGCTAATGACACTGACATTGCAAAACACACTGAACAAACCAATTCTAAATTATACTTGATAACCACTAGAAGAAATATCGATGGATATGATTCACTAGAAGGGGTATAGAAACCTACTTTGCATCAACCACATATCAATCCAGATACAAAGATACATGTATATATGTTGCCTTCACCTCCCCATCTATCGTTTAT
>JXSR01S003714.1:81002-94595 GCA_000969725.1 Ophiothrix spiculata
GAAAATCCCCAATTCCTAAATTTAGCAATTTTTACAATTTGGCAACACTTAATGTGATAACAAACTGGCAACCCCAAAAATCCCTAAATTCAATTCATGTATTGGAGATGCCAAATAAAATAAAATCAAATCAAATCATAGATAAATCAAATACTGGAAATAAAAATTATAGCACTTACGGCTACGTTGCGTCTGGAACATCCAAACTTCGTCAGGCCACTGATTGATCACGTGACATGTTGGGGCTGCTTAACAACCCCATTAATTTAAACTATAAACCGTTAGATGTTTACACAGTTTATACATCGCTAATTTGCCTACGTGTTATCATGCACACGACTGGCTCTGTGAACAAACGAGTTTTGGCGAGGTTTTTTTTAATTTAAAAATAGGAATTATGTCATATCCTACCTCCTCTGGAACCCCTAACATTTCAAAGGGATTACAGTGAACAAAAACAGGGGTTTGAATATTTGTAGTTTTTCCAATAAAATAAATCTAGATTAGACTGTTGGAAATGAACCATTTCATTACATTTAATATAAAATTCAACAATTTTTACACTTTTGAACCTGTTAATTTCAACGTATACCCGGCCACACCATTCTTGTTTTAATGGATTCAAAGACAATTGGTTGATAAAATCTGCTAGATATAAAAACCCAGATTAATGAAATATAAAATATATATTTTTCCTGTAAATTCTAAAAATAACAGAATAAAACGAGAAAACTGGCAGTTCAGTAAGCACTATTAAAGGGGCCAAATGTCGGTTTCTTTATTAAAAATCTAGATTTCAAAAGCTTGACATTTTTCATATCAAATATAATAAAATGTGAAGGTTTCATTTCCAACAGACCAATCTAGATATATTTTATTGAAAAGGACTCAAAATATTCATACCCACAAACCTATTTTTTGCTTACTCTAAAAACCTTAGAATTGTAGGGATTTAAAGTCATTCTTATCATACAGGTCACGATGAAAAAAATCTCGCGACCAAGTTTTTCTCGATGTATAAGGATGAACCTCAAAATATTACCTTCGATATTCTCAAATAAAAATATTCACAAAATCCAATTTAACCCTCGTCTACCAAGACTACCGACGAGAAAGGTATTTGAAGCGTTCTGATTTTTTGGAGCCAAACCCAATTATGCACATGCATGTACGCTCTGAATGGGTAGGTAGGTAATGGTCCATCTCTATAAGTAGTACTTCTATTCATACATACCAAAATCCTTACAATCAGTCAATGCGTTACGTTATTATTACAAAATCATGATTCTTGAAGAAAAAAAAAAGGTCAAAACTCAAAAAAATATGCAATAATTTTTTTTCCATCGCTTTTTGTAAACAAAGAAGGGAAATGATACATTGTACATTGTATAGCATGCGGATGATTTTTCCTACCCTATCTCCAAACTCAGGTAGTAACCCGTGTTCTATTTTCCATCAAAATGTCCGAAAATTATATAAAAGTGGATATTTTGGTCAGTTGCTTTTGAATTTTTATGTTACCGGAAAAACTCAAACGGGGTTTCAAAAAAACCTTTAAGGTTAACTAAACTTAATATACCTACCTTTTCATCTAATTTATCATCAATTTTGATTGATTCTTTACAGAGCAAGCAAGTGAGTCAAGATCGAATGGAAAGACAAACTTCAGATCTCGCGATCGACACAGATTGTGATAACTCAACGGCTGTGGTTGGGGGATCAGATAGCCCCCCAATTTCGTGGCACGATATTGCTGCTTTTGTTGACAGTGTTTTCTTTGTAATTGTTTTTCTTACAACGGCTGTATCCGTTATCTTAACTGGTCATTCCTTTCGACGTGAGCACCTTCATTTGTCACATTAAAGGAGCTTGGTCCAATTTTCCAAAACTAAGTTTCAAACCTAACGAGGTTTAAATTTAAATTTCAACTGAATCAGTCAAACCGTTTCGATTTTATGTGTAATTTTAAATTTCAAAGCCACCTATACATTACAGTACAAATTAATTATGGTTACTATAAATACGCATGATATTAAAAAAGAGCTTCTATCCTTCATTATGCTTTTTATTTCATCCAATTTGGATATTCCTGTCCGGAGATACGGCCATTGAAAATGGAGCACAAATTTCAATCTGGTCCGATTTGAGAAAATCAGATGAAGTCTGTTAATCCACCAAAAGGGCGATATGCATCCAGAAATGATCAACGTAAAACTGATTAAATCTATTTTACAATTTGTGTAGCTTTAAAAGAGTCGCGAATGAAGAAATGTTTTAAAATTATATTTTCACCTTTAAAATAAGGGGCAACCTATCATTTGTGCACACATTAGAGATATAGGGGCAACCTACTTTTGTGCAAATAACTGTTGGCAAGGGGCAGCCTTCAGGAAGACTCTTTTCAGAGCCACGAATATCTCATAAGAAAACACATTAGAGGTTAGGGGCAACCTACTTTTGTGTGATTGGCAAGGGGCAGCCTTCACAATGGCTCTTTCCAGAGCCACCAAAATCTCAAAGAGGTGATCTGCTTTCAACACTGTTGGCAAGGGGTAGCCTTCAGTGAATGGCTCATGCGAGGCATCAGTTGGAAGTGACGGCCCACATGTCTTTGTAATAATATTTGTCCTGAAGAAGTCAGAGCTACTCCTGACGAAAGCTTGACAGTTCAAAACTTGTCCGACGGCGAACCCTTAAAATCTACCAATTGTTATGAATTCCCGTCGTAAAAGCCTTTCTAAAAAAATAGTTATAGTTTATGGTAAATCAAACAAGTGATCAATTTCAAGACAGAATTACTACAATAATGAAATACTTTTAGTTGAGGTACTTCAGTCAGCATTGGCTCTAAAAAGAAGTCAACATGGTCAAGGCTTTCGTATTTTGACCTCTAAAGGTCGATCCAGACTCCCATATTGTATAGAATACTTTACTTAGAATATTCTATGCTGACGACAAAATGACGTAACTCATCGAATAAAACTGTATTCGGGGTACTCGCTTACCGAGTTAAAAGTAATTTAAAGTCACACTTATAATCCGTTGATTGTTATTGATTTGAATGACTAAAATATTTGTTTGTCAATAGAATCATAAGTTGCCATAATGGAACGTCATTTTACAAACAAAAATTGGCCCAAGTATGAAGTCTGCCCTATTATTACTAAGACTACAACTGTTAAGCATAAACTCCCTCAGTACTGTAAAACAAGAAATATTTGCGGAAAGAAAATTTTGCGAATTACAAAATCTGGGTTTTTTAGCGGCATTTTAATTTTACTAATTGCATCAGCATGCCATTCAAATCATTGTACATTATTAATATTAGCGGGAAATTAATTTTGCGATTTTGGGGTATTAAATTGCTAGTAAGTATTTCTTGTTTTACAGTATTCACAATGCTCGGCGTGAAAGGCGCAGACTTGAACGCAAGTGGAAGAAAAGTCGGTCCGAAGAGGACTGTACAATTTAAACTGCAGAAAGAACTATAGTTGGCAAGCTCATTACGGAATCAAAAATCAAGTATTTCACTGAAAGGTACATTACCTCTAATACAAAAGAAATATATCCCACTATCAGTGGTCTTCTCAATAAGCCACCAAAGATTGTACCTGATTCCGATTCCAAGCATGATCTTGCCAATCAGTTTCTTACCTTTTTCATCGAAAAAGTTGAAAAGATCCGCAATGATGTTAACACTAAAAATTCATCTGCCACTACAAATATCAGTAAATTTGATACTGTATCTAAATACGTATTGTCTGATTTTCAACTTCTAGATACTGATGATGTTAAAGCGATTATTACAAAATTTCCTAGTAAGTCTTGTCCACTGGACCCGATTCCATCCTGGCTTCTAAAGAAAAACCTTGACACCCTGGTTCATCTTATTACAAAAATTGTTAATTTACCTCTATCTAATGGCACTTACCCATATACTTTAAAGGACTCCATTATCACACCTGTCATTAAAAAGAGCAATGCTGACAAAAAAATTGCAAAAACGTTATTTTTTTTAAATGTTATTTTTAGCTTGGTTGGAAGTCCAAATGGCCAAAAAATTTGTTTTTTGTGATTTTCTCAAAAAATGTGATTTTTGGCCAAAAATCAACATCACCATCATGTTCCTTGTGAAAATTCCTTTAATCAACTTTAAGCACTTTGTTCAAAAGTTATGGTACAAAATAAATTTGCAAAAACGTAACATTGAGTAAGGTGCTTACACCAAGAACTATAGACATATAGCTAACTTACCGTTTCTCTCAAAAGTGATTGAGAAGGCAGCATCATGTCAAGTTATGGACCATGTGGACAGCAATAATCTTGGTGAGCCCCTTCAGTCTTCGTACAAACACCATCAAAGTGTATTTCATTTACACTCTTAGTTCTAAACATATATTTCATGGCTTCCACTGCGGACATTGGTTTGGCTTCTCCCGATCCCGTTACTTCTTGTCACTTAGCAACTGTACCTTTTGTCTCAAAAACTATCAACTTTGCCCCAAAATGGCATATAAACTACCAAATTTATACTTGGGCCTATTTAGTTTGTAAAATGAAGTTCCATATGGCAACTTATGTCTCTATTGACAAAAAAAATATTTTAGTCATTCAAATCAATAACAATCAACGGATTATGAGTGTGACTCTAAATTACTTTTAACTAGGTAAGCGAGTATCCCGAATACAGTTTTATTCGATGAGTTACGTCTAAGGTTTCTGTCGACAAGCCTAATGTCGACATAAATGTCGACATGAAATCTCATTTGTCGACAAAACCGGGAAAGTAAAATTTCATAAAACCTTATGTTTAATTGTCAAGTTATGACCGTTTATTACCAGTTGAGCTTTAACAAGTGTTTAAAGTGTTGCATAAATAATTTAATACCTATAAGTTGTTCGTTATTTACAACCGTTTTTAAAGTTATTGTGATGGTTCAGAATAAAAAAAAGTTACAAAATATAAACTTTATATCATCCATATTGTCGTACCTATGTTATAGGTAAGTCTAAGTGTCATTAACAATGATTAAGCTTATCCAAACAATTTCGTTTTTACCGCAAAAACAAACTCTTTGATATCAACTTGATGTCGACATTATGTCGACGTCAACAACAAATTATTGCGACATGTCGACATGAAAAAACAGTCTCGACAGAAACCATAGTTACGTCATTTTGTCGTCAGCATAAATATTCTAAGCAAAATATTCTATACGATAGGGGAGTCTGGACCGGCCTTTAAAAAGCATTAATTTGAATAGGAATTACAATGGCGAAGTTCTTACGATGTTCGTAGGCAGCCGTGCGAACGCCGTACAAACGCCTTTCGGCAACCGTGCATACGGTATTCGCAAGGCATTCGTAACAAACATTTAACATGACAAATGACCAGGCTGCGAACTTAAGAATGTTTTTGATCGTACGATGTTCTTGGGGCGTTCGTACGACGTTCGTACGAAACGGTCAAAACAACTGATCGCAGCTTGTTCGTAAGGCGTTTGTGACCAGTCGTAAGGGTGTTTTTTAATCTATTTAAAAAACAAAACTCATTTTCGTCAAGGGGAAATATATCTATTAACATTGCGCAGAAAAGAAATTTCATAAAAATGAACATTTGTCCGATATTTGTACAAAAATATACCTATTCTTGCGAACGCTGTGTGAACGTCGTAAGAACCTCATTCTTAAATGATTCGTACGAATCTTTTGTTCGTACGAACATTGTGACCGTAGCTTTATCGTTATTATTTGTATTATTTATTAATAGTCAATAAATATGTATGCTGTAGGTGTGTGTGTGTGTCTTGACTATTTCTTTGTGAGTGTGGAGTTTATATAGTGCTGTAATTAATGAATACGCAGGCTGTTGAAGGTTGTAGGATGATTGTAGGGATGTGTAAGGTGAGGAGCGTAGTGAGGTTTGTGTAAGAGTGTGTAGACTATGACGTGATTGAATATGTTGGGTATAAATGATAGTGTGAGAGAGAGAGAGTGTTTAGACTATGTCTTTATGAGTGTGGAGTTCATATAGTGATGTTTCTTTTGTATTTGGACTAGCTTTATAAATAATGTTTTGTAAATGATTTTGGTTTCATAATACATTTAACCCTTGTTTATTTTTGAAACAATTCATACAATATTGCAGCGAGCGTGTAAAGAAATGGATTTATGGCTGAATTAATAGGCAAAACAAACGTAACAATCCACGAATAGACAGTGGGTGAAACTGTCCTCCTGCCAGTTTGAACCAGAATAGACAAGATAATAATTGGCAACCAGCACAACACATCGGTCAAGACAATAGTGCCCATTTTGAAGGCCATTTTGAGCTCTTCTTTTTGTGAAGGTGTTCTGCCGGCATTTTTGGCTGATTGAATAACAGTCATGAAGATTATAACATAACAAAATATTACTACTAAAAAGCTTACACAATTTAACCCAACAAAAACTGCTATACCATAGTACATACCGGCTTCCGTTGATGTGACGATCTTGATTTTTAGGTTTACAAAATAACCTTCTTGTTCATCTGCATTGTTATAAGTGGTATCGAAATTTCTTGTAATAAACTGTGAGTCATGAAAAACGTTGTTTCTTGACAGAGGCAAGCCAGTACAGACTTCTGAGACATCATATGCATCAAGGTCAAATATTGGCAAGACTGTAGACAATATTGCTAGAACCAGAGAAAACATCCAAACCAGTAAAATAGATACCCGACCCAATTTGGAGTCGATGCGTAAATTGCTGAATGGGTGTCTTATAGCCATAAACCTATCGACACTTATAAGGGTTACAAAAAGCACTGAAGCTTCACTTGAAAGGACAGACATCGTTCCAGCTATTCTACAGCTCAAACTAGACCGCCAGGCTTCAGATGGGAAATAATCTTGGAAAACTAAATCAGCCACAATTATGATACCCAGATAAATACCCATAACGAAATCAGCAAGTGCAAGATTACATATGAACATGGTTTGGATTGAATTTGTCTCTTTTCGTTTACGATACCTAAATCCCAAGACTGCAAGGTTGCTTAAACTTGCAAAAGTACTCATTGCCCACAAAATAACTCTTTGTAGCTGATTTGGCAACAACCTACCACACGTTAAGAATTGCGAGCGTGGGATGCTGGCTAGACACCTCGCATTGTTAACTACCTGGATAAAGCAGCATGTAGCATATTTATCAACTACTACGCGAAGTTCAACATCAAAACCTTGAAAGGATTGCTCGTTCACAAAGTACAGTGTATTTTTCCTGAGATCTAAAAGAAATAAATATTGGCTAACTGTGTTGTTAAAAAGTAGTTTCAAATTAATCCGGTTTATTAAGTTGTTTGAGAGATCTAATAACTTCAACGCTTGTAAGTTTTGAAAAATTCCATTTGCAAGAGACGAAATTGAATTTCCAGCTAAAAATAGAAATGTTAACTTATTATTGGTGAGAAATGCTCTTGGTGGCAATTCAAGGAAATTATTGTTATTTAAATTCAAGCGCACTAGATTTTGAAGAACTTTAAATTGATTTGAGTAAATGGTCTGAATATTGTTATTCTGGAGAAAAAGAGCCATTAGTATATTCCCTTCTTCAAAAATGTTTACAGGGAATTCGAGCATGTTGTTATTAGATAATGATAGGTAAGTTAAGTTGTTTTGATTTGCAAAATTGTAGAAATGTAAGCGTCCAATATGATTATGGTTTATCCACATTTCTTCTATTAAAGGCAGGTTTTAAAAACAAAAAGGAGGAATCTCTTCTATTTTATTATAACTAAGTTCTAACACGGTAAGCATAGCCAGATCCTTAAATTGTACTTCGCTCAGTTCATTTATTTGGTTGCTTTTCAAGCTTAAATAAAGCAACTGGTGAAGTCCATCAAACAGGCTAGGGGGCAAATTTGCAATTTTGTTATGTTGGAGGTATATCATAGTTAAGTTAGTAAGCCCTTGAAACTGTGTGGGGTGTAGGTTTTTGATGCTATTGTGTGCCAAAATCAGAAGTGTGAGTTTTGTGAGACCAATAAACTGATTCGCATTTAGAGTATGTATATTGTTTTCCCTCAGGCTTATCCAATGGAGATTTGAAAGTCCTCTTAATATACTTGCATGGAGTTCCTCAAGTTCATTACCTAGTAGCCTTAACCATTTTAACAAATACACCCCCTCAAAACATGAAGGATGTATGTTCATTATATTATTATGACTGATGTAAAGGAACAATAAGTTTGGGAGTTCTACAAATTGGTGAGTTTGGAGTACGCTTAGGTTGTTACTATGTAAATCTAATTCAAACAGGTGAACAAGGCCTTTGAAGATAAGTGGGTTCAACTCATTAATGGTGTTCATGGACAGATTTAACTTGTTAATACTGATGAGACCCTCGAAACACAGTGGATGCATGCGTGAAACATTATTGTAACTTAGATCTAAGCTGTGCAGAAAGTAAAGTTCTGCAAACTGGTGTGCCTCCAACGCATTGATGTTGTTCCTATCCAAAGATAATGTGTGCAACGATGCAAGTCCTTCAAAACACCATGGATGTAACTCCGTAATCGTGTTGCTGGATAGTAGCAAGTGGACAATGCTTGACAAATCGCGGAAAATACGTGGACCAAGTCTTACGATACTATTACTTCGTATGGTGAGAAAGAATAATTGTCGAAGTCCTCGAAACATACCGTAATGGAGTCCAGTAAGTTTATTATGATCCAGGTCCAGCAAAGTGAGGTTTGCTACATTCTGGAATGCATTACTATGTATATCTGAATCGTGAAGGCGATTTTCAGACAACACAATGCCAAGATATGGAATACTATTCAGTTGTGAAAATGCAGATTGTCCTATGCCGTTTAACCAAGTACCGCGCCATGCAAACATAAATAAACCTCCTGGATGATTGTAAACAACCTTATACATGGTAATGTTATTATTTGGGCAATGGCTAATAACTTGATTCTCTTCTAGTGTACACATACATTGCGGTAGGCATTGATATTTAAAATAGCAAACACCAATGTCCATGTTCCCATTACACACATAGGAGTAATCCAGAGGTTCGAATCCAGCGCTATAACCATACAAATACGTAAGTGTTGAATTATTACAATGTAAAGTATTGCCGTCTGCGTCAACATTTTGAGAAAATAGCTGAAAGAGACAGCTAAACATTAACGTCATTTCTACCAAAGTAGTCAACTGCATTTTAGAATTCCAAGAATTTTAATATGTTGGTTGCAAAAGTTATACTCAAGCCTTTATAAAGAACTACAGCTGCAATGACGCAGATTTACATCATTTATACTTGAGCCATTCAAATCACCTACAAATGTGACGGAGTAGCAAAATAGAGCGTTTGCGATTTCCCGAACGCGAACGAAAACGAAAATGTGAGTTCTATTGACAGTCAGCCAACCTTACCAGCTTGAACAGTACAGCACACCGTGGATTGCAGAATTTTACGTACACTTTTACGTAGATACTATTCACGTATCGATATCCCCTATTGTTTTAAGGTGGCTTAGCACACATAGAATTCCTCTATTTATTTTTCTTATTTTTTGATATATGGTGTTTTTATATGTGCTGATCACATTTCTGAAATAAAAAATGGGGGTCACCGACTAAGTTTTTGAGAAAAATCCACTTCAAAAACACTATGTTTTACCACTTTTTACCATTGACCTCTATAGTAAAATCAAAATAAATCGGACAAAAACACTTATAATTAAAAAACGGCTCTATTTTTTTCTCTCTTTTTCACATATGTTTTGGTCCTTATATAAAAAAACGTAATAAAAAAATGTGGTCACCGACTTACTTTTTGAGATATAAAGCAAAATTAAGCAAACAATTGGCATTTTTTTAGCACTGAGTAACACCTTAAGCACTGTGCGCTTTGAGCCCTGCGTCATCAGGAGTAACGCGCATGGTCTTATGCGTGAATATAAAAATGACGCACGTGTAAGATCGCGTTATATTAAAGCGCAAGATACAGTACGCCAGAAAGTATGCTAAAAGCCCGGGATAAATACTTTTAAATGGTGTCCAACACCGCTGATATCAGCTCACTCGTGTCCGACACCGCATCTGTGCTAAGCCACCTTAAATAAAAGCTATGTAAAAATCGGATGAACACATGCAACATTAATGTCCAGACATACATTACCAGCACTTAAAGAGGTTTTATTGGGTTTGGTTGTAAAGGTTCCGGGTTGCAACTTGAACTTCAAACTTATATACACAACCGTAAATGGGAATTACCTGATTTTGCATTGATTTGTTTGTTTGTTTGTTTGTTTGTTTACCTCGGTTGGTCCGTGACGGACACATGCCATTAGATCCATGATGAACTCATGGTCTCTTCCAAGCTCATACAAAAGTACCAACCTGGATAGCCAGAAATGGCTAATCTATGCATGCTGGCCAATGCATCTTTGAAAAGATGCCGAAAATAGAAAAGATAGCAAGAAAAAGAGAAAGAGAAAGATGGCCACACCCTACACAATTGTACAATTTACTCTCAGCCCTTACTTCGTGAGAAAAGTTATGTGAGAAAATGTTCACGTTCTACACATCTGCTTGCAAAAGCCAATATTCTGAACGGAAACGATCAAACATACGCCTTGTATACGTGGAACTTAAAAAAAACACGCGTATGCTTGAACCGTTACTTAAACGTGATTTTTAAAGTGTTCACGTTTCTGTGTCCAGTTACGTATACGTGGGAAATCACAATCTCTCTAATCTTGAAATACAGGCGTTTGCCAGACATCTTGTGCTCAAATGGATCATGGATGTTCAGTTCCAGTGTTCCCGGTATACCGTGTGTTCAAAAATCAAGAAAATGGGCAAAGGTTGCATTTTATAGTCCATGAAATCAAATTAAATACAGATAGTGATAAAGTTTATTTCATTTCAATAATACAGAAGATATAGGCTAGTAAAAATTAAAAAACTGGGTCAAACAAATTGCAAAAGTAATGATATTTACAGGATAACATCAGACAAACATATACAACAACACATCAAAAATCTAGAAAAATCTAGTTGGTGGAACAGTGATTAATTTGCATAAAACAAAATGGCTGCCAAAACAGGGGGTAAAATTTAAAAATTGGTTAAATTGTGTTAAAAACCATTCTATTGTGTTCCACTAATCAGAAAAAGTATTATATACTTTTACCCATCTCCGAAGTATTGTTAATGAGTTATATCCATTTATGTGAAAGGTCATATCAGGGGTCACGCAATAGGTCCTATGGGAAACCCAAAATTCAACATTGTCCGATTTACTTCAAAATGGTCTCAAATGTTCCTTTCGCAAAAGTGTCTACATGAAGTAATAGTTTAAATTTCTTTAGACCAGTGGTTGCTATGGAATCAAGCAAAACAAAGTTCATATTTACCATTTCATTGGAATTTGAAACCCCAAGCTTACTTTGATCTGTAACCATAGCAATAGTACATCTGAGCCATTGCTAAATACTATACTTCATGCGGATGGTTTTGCAAGAGAAACAATTTGAGACCATTTTGAAAAAAAAAATCCGATGATTTTGAAATTTTGGTCTCCCATAGGGCATATCACGTAACCCCTGATATGTTCTTTCACGTTTTGGGATATAACTCATTAACCATACATCGGAGATGGGTAAAAGTATACTTTTCTAATTCTTTGTTATTAGTGGAACACAATAGAATGCTTTTTAACACGATTTAACCAATTTTGAAATTTTACCGCCTGTTTTGGCAGCCATTTTGTTTTATGCAAATTAATCACTGTTCCACCATCTAGATTTTTGACTAGTTGTTGTTTATGTTTGTCTGATATTATCCTGAAAATATCATTACTTTTGCAATTTGTTTGACCCATGGCCATAATTTTTAATTAATTTTCTTAGCCTAATAAGCTGTATCAAATATTTGGATGACGTGGCAATGAGTATTGTGCTTGATTTGTTCACTTGACCGTAACAATGTTTACAAATTATGTCAATTCAATGCTGACAAAAGAAGCACATTTAATGGAAAGGCAGATATCTATGATATGTAAATTTTCCAAATTGATCATTTTTTTCAATACCCAAACTCATGAAATTGGACAAGAAAAATATGCACCAACATTTTAGTTTGTAAGTTTTATTTTGACTTACCGATTGAAATGAAACAAGCTGTTCTTTTCATAGACTATGAAATGCAACATTTACATACGGTACTTTCTGAATATCCGTAAAACATGACAAAATGGCAAGTAAAGATTATAATCTTTATGGGGCACTCTGTATAATGATCTCCAGTCTCTGAAGCCATGCATCTGCCTCCGGGGTGAATTATATGCATTGACGTATCTGCTTTTACCAACTTTGAAAATGACAACAGGTCACAAATGCTTTATAATATAGGGGATAGAGGATGTTAAATTGGGTCATTCGGAGCCATTCGTTGCTACGATAACGTGGGGTCATTGTCGGTATTGGAATAAAATAAGCCTATATTATTGACATTTTAAGAACTTCGCTGATAAAATCGACATATTGAGCAACACAGGGTGTCATTCAGTGTTGGTTCTCTAAAATCTGAATAAGTAAGAGACACCATAAAAGACAGTCATCAGGTTTGACTTCAACATGTTCAGCAAAGGGGGTAATGGGATGTCTTGTACAAGCCGATTCCAGTACATAAAGTTCTAGATGTACAGTAACTTACTTGAATTGAACTTTTTGCTATGATTCTAGCACAATTATTATAGTACGGTAAAGTACTAGACATGTACTCGACATTAAGGTGCAGATTTGGAACAGAATTCTAGAACAATTATATTACATTTCTAGTACAGTACTAGAAATGTACTTTTTTGCTTTGATCCTAGTATAATTATAGTACAGTATGTACTAGAAATGTACTCTACATTCCTAAGGTGCAGATTTGAAACCAGATAATTTCTAGTACAGCACTAGAAATGTACTCGACATTCCTAAAGTGCAGATTTGGAACAGGATCCAAGTGTAATTATAGCACATTTCTAGTACAGTACTAGAAATGACTATGATTATAGTACAATTATAGTACAATATGTACTAGTACATTTCTAGTACAGTATGTACTTTATGCTATGATTATACAGGGTGTCCCAGAAAAAACATTACAATCTTTGCGTGTAATTTTCTCAGGTTTAGCAGACAGTTGGAGAGTAAATAAACGCTGCATGTTATAGTCCATGAATTTAACTTTAAGATACCGTTTGTTTCATTTCAATCGGTAATCTAAAACAGAAGTTATGCTTTGTCAAATATTTGGATGTAAAATTTTCTGGTCCAATTTCACGATTCCTCTAGAAAGAAGTTCTATGAGAATTGTCCTTGATCTGCTCACTCAACCGTAACAAATTTTATCAATCTATTATGTACATGCTATCTTTTATCTATGCTGAAAAAATCGGTGTTTCCGTAACCTGACCACTTGATTTGACCACTTATTCTGACCACTTAATCTGACTACTTGTTTGTACGTCCAAATATACGTCAAATATAGTTTGGCGTATAGAATTTCAATTCACATTGTATTACATTAGAAACAATAAAACATAATA
>JXSR01S003714.1:103195-119094 GCA_000969725.1 Ophiothrix spiculata
TGACTCCCATGGGTGTCAAGTGACTCCCAAAATGGAGTTAATATTGATATAGAGTCACAATTTGCTGGTTTAAACTCCCTCTTGAGAGTAACTTTATTCGCTTTTAACTTTCAGTGGACAGGAGAATGATGCATGCAATATTGGAGTCTGTAAAATCGTATTCGGAAAATAAAACAGGTGCTATCATTTGAAAATGCGATTTCTTTTTCAAAGGGATTTGACCAGCTCTATAGAAATCCTATTGAATGTTATCACGATTAATCGGGGTGATTATCAATATTTCGACTATCTGTGATGTGATTTAGTTCAACTGATTCATTCCGCTATGCTAACACTCTAAGAAACCATTGTTACAGTTAATCGCACCGTGACTGATGGTGACCTACCAAAACAGAACTCGTAATTAGAAAGATAAGGAGTCTGAATATATTACCGGGTCTGCAAGGACAATGTTGGCGCTGTGTACAGTTACTTGATGTAAACATTGTGCATGGTAAGAACTCTCTGAGTGCAACTTATTGGTACCAAGTTTCACCCAAGAAACTTTGGTGGGCGCTTATTGGAGCATGGGCGGTTAATAACAGCCCAAATGTGACATGGCCAATTCAAGTCAAAATTTCTTAGTTTTGCAATCACTGAGGTTACTACTTTCACATGATTTTTGTAGTTTAGAAAGTAATTTACTTATCTACTTTATTTGTTTGCTGTATTGTCAAAGTTTGAAATTGTCAAAAGTGAAATTTAAGGGCAAATATGTTTGTAAATATTTTTGTAAAGTTTAAGCTTCCAAATTCAACAGCAAAAACTTTAAAAAATTTTATTCCAAATTCCATACATTTTGAAGTGTTTTTGATCATGGTTGGTTAGCTGCTACTTAATTACACACAAAAAAGTTGAATGTTACATTTTCTTGCTTCAATTGTAAAAATTACAACTGAAAAAGCCTGTTTTTAAGTTAATGCCATTTTTTGGCTGCAAAGCTGTTGAATTCAGCAGGTTTCGCAAACTTTCATGATTAAGCGTTACTTTTCTTCATTTTTTCCTTCAGAATTGTTTTGCAAAAGAAGCAGTATGGATAAGTCAATCAATTAACATCATCAGAAGATATGCCAACAGCCTCTTAGAAATTATATGAAGACATTTCTGTAAAATTGCAGCTTGTCGGACGGAAATGATTTTTAGACGTGATTTTGCAAGCCTTTAACCAATTATCAAGCAATGAAAATGATCTTGTAATATTGAGATGTATCAATACTATTAACAACAAATCACCAAAGATTGACAAATGTATCACATTAAAGATGAAATTTTGAAGTAAGTATTATGGTCACCTTTCCTTCCGTCCAACATGCTAGGATTCCGTCCGACATGTTGAGCATTTCGAGAGGGCGCCTCTTGAAGAGATACAAATTTATAAACCCAAATTTTATTTTTAAGTTATAACTGATATGTTCTCTTTCAAATAATAATGCCCCAAAATCACCTTTCATTTTAACTTCGATAAAATTTCAATCTTTGTAAAATCCGTAAGGAACGCCATTTCTATCGATTCCGTCCGACATGGTCGGTTTTTCTTCGATAAACAGAAGCATGATAAAACTTTTTGAAATATTCTTGTGATTTCTAGGAGGGTCCAGTAGGTATATTTATGTGAAAAGATTGCAATTGTTGACCTCCCATATAAAAAGTGTGAGCCGTTTTCTCTATCAAATTCCGTCCGACATGATTACAACAATTTTGAAACAGGCCCTGTTACACTTTAAAAGCCCAATTTGGCAACCTATATGTAACCAAAGGAAGAATTGGTCAATGAATGGTCATTAAAAAAAAATGCAACCGTTATGTAAACCATTTTTCAAATTTTTGAGGGGCCTTTGGTAAACCTGGGAGAGTTACTTTTAAAAACATCACCAATAGTGGCGCACTACGCTGATCAAATCAGTGCTTGTTCCCTTAACCCACAAGCGCTGACGAATAGCCCATGCCATCATCTTCAGGGTCTCGCGGTAAATCCAAGTTTAACCACTAATTTATATTTCATACTAATTTCAGTATAAAGGGTGTCTTCATAAAAAGGGTGAGTATAAGTAAAAAGGGTAGGGTTCAAATCCCACAGCATACATTGATCAGTATGTTCGCATCTCAATGACAATTTAAACCACATGGTTTTCTGAGAATTGCAAGAAATGTATAAAGTATGGAGGTATTGATAGATGTCGCCACAGGAATGTATACAAAACAGCCTATACAGCTAAACAGTAGCATATTGTATTATTAGGCCAAGTAAAATTAATTATTTGTTTCCGGTAGAATGCTTTGAAAACATGGAGAAGGAAGGAAGGGAACAAATTTTATTTTAGCAAAAAATGTTATTTCAAAGTATCGGGATGGAAGGGAGGGAAAATATTTTATTTTATCAAGAAAATATATTGCTTACAAAAACTTCAGATATGTACTTTTCAACTCAATTTTGGATGAAAGATATGATTATCTCTATTGAAAACATTAATTATATGTTGCTTTAGAAGACTCTGATCTCACTGTGTACATTCTCAGGATATCTGATTACATGAAAGAAGACGATGGGTGGATGTCATCATTCTCAAAAATAATTGCCGTAAAGAAGCGATCTCAACATGTATTGAGGGAAAACTGAGGCGGTGAAGAAATATTTAATTTTTAAAAAAAAACACTTTTATAAAATTTGCATTTTGGGGTACATTTTTTGGGACGGAAGGGTTAACAAACATATTATTTTACTTGGCCTAACATGAATTGATTATGGTTAGAATGGATAAATACCATAGAGTGCCAGTATATGGCACGTCATATTTTTCTTCAAAACATGGCATTTACCACAAAATCAACAGATATGATTAATGTTAAAATTTAGGTTACATTCATCTTTATCAGAGTTGATGATAAGTTGTCACAATTTATCAGCCACATTGTCACGATGAAGCTAAACAGAAACTGAAAGAATTTACTGGCACTCTGCAGTATCTCTCTCTCTCTCTCTGATATCATTAACTCTTTCAATTTTTTTTGCCTCTTCTGAAGACCTATTTATGATTAGAAATGTAATATTAGAACTTTTTTCAGTGAATTACTGCATAGTAATTAGTTTTATAGTCCAGTTCAAGTACGTTATTAGGTTTTAAACCCTATTTAACTCGCCCCAAAATGGCATTAATTGTGTGCACTGGGTAGTAGGAACTACATGGCGTGTTTTTAATGAGACTCGTTTGTAATGGTATTGGAAGTGGCACATCACTGGATATCTTGGACATTCAGCTTTCTGAAAATGATAATTTCTGAAAATGAGGATGCATTATCAATTATGCAAATCATATGCAAATTAGCTTATGAATAATTAATGAGCTTCTTGTTTAAAACTAATTTTTCATAAATCTAAGTCAGTATTTTGGCTACTTATGTTCACAAAGTATATATTTTTAGGTTCTATTGAGGAAGCCAGTATAATTATCTCTTCAAATCAAAAGAAATAATTTTATTTGATAAACATTTTATAATTTTATGCCAGTTTTTGTCCCAATTTTTGATCTAAATTTTGGCCTAAAATTGGACAAAATCTCATGGTTTCAGGCCATTTAAGCCATTAAATCATGCTTTAAAGATAGAAAAATTGGGTAAAAAGAATGTATTTCTATTTGGGGGTCATAAATCAACCATTCTGAGCACTGTATTTGATTTCACATGTCTAGATATTGTTGCTACAGCCTGAAAAAGCAATTTCGTGCCATATGGCATGAAATTCGGGGGGGTCGCGTTAAATAGGGTTAATGGAATTTGTACCTGGCTAAGCTTGCAACAAGCAGGTGCCCATTTACCCCTGTTTTAGTCCTTGACCTACATGTAGTGCTGCTTTAATGCCCGGGGGGGCACTGAGTGTAAACGTGGGGTCATCAGCGAGCAGAAATCCGAGGGAAAGGGTACTTTTTTTATGAATTGTCGCGGACCGCGAGGACCGCTTAAAGGGTATCAATTTCACTTTATTTTGGAAAAAAGGGTATACTTTTAGAAGCACAAATCAGCATTTAGGGTATTGATTTCAAAAACATGAGTTCGGCGATTTACAGTATGAATTTTAAGAACATGATTGAAAAAATAGCTCTGAAAAATCCAGGAAAAATTGCAATTTTCCCTGGAAGTGGAACACACCCCAGTCCGATAAAATCATGTCACTTCTAATTACCGCGGGTCATTTCCTGACACCTCACTCATGTAGGCCTACATGTAATAAGTTTGTTGTAGTAAATACATAGTCTATTCGCTAATGAACGAATCAGAATCGTTTTTTCAGGGAACTTTGGTAAGGCCACACGAAAAATAGGGAATTTGACTGGATTTTGCCGGGAAATGTTTTGATATCTTTGGTTGTTACCGGTAAACATTGAAGTTGACTCCCAATTTTCAATTCAATATCTTCTTGCACATGTCTATTCGAGGTAATGCATCAATTCAAAGGATTCTATGTCTTTATATCTTCATGTGCATGCCTTGCAATGTACCACAATATTCTAATAGTGCGTCCTGGACCCTGGCCCTTTGTAGTGATGTCAGTGAAAAGGGTGCCTGTTTATGATAAGTCAGTGAAAGGGTTCCTGTAGGGCTTTTAATGGTAGGTTAAGTGAAAAGGGTGCCTTAAATACGATTGGTCAGTGAAAAGGGTATCATTTTTACACAAAGGTCAGTGAAAAGGGTTAGGATTACACATTGCCCAGGTCAGTGTTTAGGGTACAAAATTTGAGGGTCTGCTCGCTGATGACACCACATGAAAGTATATAAGTGCCCCCCCCCCCCGGCTTTAATGCATTTAAATGTATGTAATATTCTATTTAAAGTAATATTTAAACGGCAAGCACACATTCTGAAATTGAAAATTGAGGAAAATAGAAACACTGTCAACGGTTTGTTAAGGAACGAATTGGGTAGAAAATCATCTTTTGGGAACAGATAATTCAGTTTTGCTTGTTTGTTTTGATTCTATCATGCCTTTCCTTGATTCAAAGAAGTTTTTATGAATTTTCATATGCATGTGGAATCGTGTTTGATACGGAAAAAAAATCAGTCCTAAATATGGAGCCAATAGTAATTCAATTTCCATTTCTTGTTTTTACAGATTACTGAAGATATATGATAGCAACAGATGATAAAATGGCATCAGTAACTGGTGTCCATCCCTTCTCATGTAGATTCTGCCCACGGTCATTTTCAGTATTGGCACGTTACCATGACCACTGTAAACGACACAATATCCGCTATCTGAAGAACTGGCTCCGTAAGAAATCACATACTACAAACAAACGGAATTTGAAAATTAGACCAAATCATTTTGAAGAGCCTGTCTTCCAGCAGAAGGTATTAGTGTATACGAGGGGTGCCATAAAAGTAAAATCTATTACTGTTAACGAAGATCAAAAAGAATTACTATATTCCTGCGGAATTTGTAATAGAACATTTAGCGCAGAAATACATCTAAAGCGACATGAAAGGCAAGCGCACAGCAGAGCCCCACCAACTGACTCTGACAACTCAATGGCAGACAAGAGAAGGTTTCGCTGTAAGTACTGCGACAAAACTCATCATAATAAAGCCGATCTAGACTATCATGTGAGATCAGCTCATACAGGAGAAACGTTTACATACACGTGTGATGTATGCAAATCAACATTCAAGCGTAAAGTGTATCTGAATCGCCACATGCGAATTCACAATGACATACGTCCATACGTTTGTAAAATTTGTGGGAAATCTTTTATTAAAGGTGGCGGATTGAAAGAACACGAAAGAACACATACGGGAGAGAAACCATACAAATGTAGCACCTGTCATCGTGGATTTTCAGGAAGAGCTAATTTAAGAAGGCATGAGATGACTCATAGTGGAGAACAGCCATTTGAGTGTGAAGTTTGCGGGAAACGTTGTAACCGAATCGCAAGTTTACGTCAGCACATGAGGATACACACTGGTGAACGACCGTACAATTGCATGCATTGTAATAAAGCATTTCCAACGTGCGCAAATCTACGACGTCATGAGCGCACTCATTTGGAAAAGAAACAATTTTCTTGTCGTCAATGTGGAAAAGAGTTTGTGCAAAAGTATACATTAAAACTGCATGAGATGAACCACCTTGGTATTCGACCACATCTGTGCTTGCTTTGCGGGAAGACATTCATGGAAAAGCGTAAATTACGCCTTCATCTCACGTCAACTCACAAAATTTCTCAAATAGATGACTCAGAAAATGGCAGCCAACAATATGAATTAGATCTGGCAAATATAGATGGTGGTGCTTCAATAAATAAAATACCTGAAAATTTACGTTCCAAGGCAATGGAAGCCATTGAAGGTGCACATTTCAAGAGTTTAGAGGACTTTCAAGCCTACTGGAAAGCAACATACCTTGAGAACGGATCCGAAAGTGCTGCTGCAAATAGTGGTGTAACAGAATCAGACTTGATGGCAAAACAGGTTCAGAGTATCAGTAACTTTCAAGAAATTGTTAAGACTCTTCCCCCAAGCACTTCGGATCAACAGCCCAGTGTTCCGAATAAGCAGCAGCAGACTTCGCAAGATCAACTAAGCATTCTGAATCAGCAACAGAGCATTGTGAATCAGTCAACAAGCATTCAAAACCAACAACTTAGCTTTCTTAATCAGTCACCTAGCATTCTACACCAGCAACTTACCATTCTTAATCAGCCTACAAGAATGCTGCCCCAGCAATCAAGAATTCAAAGCCAGCAACCAAGTTTGCAGAATCTGCAGATGCCCAATATGCTAAATCAAGTTCCTAGTATGTTAGCTCAGCAGGATATTGAGAAGCTTCCACTTATCCCTCCTGACAAACTTCCCGAAGCACTTATTCAGTTGGCAAAACTTGATGCTGCAAAACAGTTTGAAAAAGAAACCGCAAAGAAAGCGAAAAAGACTGCCAAACACCGTGCAAAGGAAGCATCCAAACAAGCTGCCCTTAATCAGGTAGTGGATAGTCTACATGTAAAATCACATGTTAACAATGCACAAGAAGCAAATGTTGTACCACTAGGTATTAGTTCTGATTCTAATGGTGAAATCCAACAATCAAAGAGACCAAAAATGATGCCCAGTTATGTAGAAATACCAAAACAAGATAATAGTTTTGATTCTAATGGTGGAATCCAGCCATCAAAAAGGCCTAAAATGATGCCTAGTTATGTAGAAATACCAAGAGAAAATAATCCTAACTCTTCTTCCTTTGATCAAAGTGAAAGCATTGTGCAAAATAAACAATCAGGTCCAGGTGGCAGCTCAATATTCAACAAATTCAAAACCATGACAGGGGCTGGAAGTTTTGATTGCATTCAGTGTGGACAGACATTCACATCCCAAATTGTGCTTGAAATCCACATGAGAACCCATCAACGAGTGGAAAGCCAGAGCTTCTGTGTACAATGTAATAGGACATTCAGCAACATTCTTGATCTCGAAGATCACATTAGGTCTCACGATGCTTCCCAATCCAATTTGGGAAAGTCCTCAAGTGATGAGGTGTTGAACCATCCTGGAGAGTACAAAAGCTTCTGTGCAGAGTGCAATATGACTTTCAAAAATATGACAGAACTAGAAGAACACATTAAAAGCCATAATCCATTACTCCTAGAGAATCAACAAAGTACTAGTGCATCCACACCTATCTTACCAAATCTTATTCCAAGTTCCTCGGGTGTCTCAAGTGCCCCTGATGATAGCGACTGTATTGTAGAACCGTTACAAATGGGACCCATTTCAACAAGCGTGCCAAAGATATCTGATAGTAAAAAAAGAAAGGTTAGGGAGTACCCATGTAATGTGTGTGACAAAGTCTACAGAAAGAAATCATCGCTGAAAAAACATTTACTAACCCATGAAATCGGAATAGTACCTATTGAGTGTGTGCCCAATGTAGGTAACATTGCAGACCCAAGCTCTGAGATGTCAACCATTGATGTTGTGCCAAAAGTTTTCAAAAATGCTGATGATTCTCAAGATATGGCATATGAATCCTCTGAACCTCTGACAAATGATTCAGATATTTTGATAACGGCGGATGGAAATGTAGCGACGTTTACTACGCTAAATACAGGAGATGGAAATTATGAGGCTATTGCTACACAAAATATAGAAGGGGACAATTCAAGTTTACTCCTTGGTGCAATGCAACTTGGATTTACGAAAGAGTTTGGTTCAAGTCAGATTAAAAAAAAAGTTTGGCCCTGTAAATATTGTAACGAAACGTTCCCAATACAACAGCTTCTTGCTGGACATATGAATAAGCACAGACATGACAAAGCTATCAGATCTCAGATGGAGGAGGACGATGACGATGAAGAGAAGCCTTTTTCTTGCAATATTTGCTCCAAGGCATTTTCCCGCCAAGAACGTCTTGCAGGACATATGAATAAGCACAAAGGCTTTGAACATGAGAAGATACCAACTAAAGAAGAAGCCATTTTGAAAATGGAAGAATTTAACAAAGATGACCCTGATAACCGTTGGAGATGCCCTTATTGTGAAATCAAATTTGATGAGCATGATTTAACTGTAGAACATCTTCATGAGCATACTGAAAGCCGTGCCCCTTTCACTTGTGAAGTGTGTAACAAGGGGTTTAATAAGAAAGCTAATTATCAGACTCATATGATAACACATTCAACAGAGCTGAAGCATATATGTGAAATATGTAATAAAGCATTTAAACATGTGCAATCATTGCGCAAACATCTCACAAGATGTCGGACAATATTTCACTGCGAGCAATGCGATGAAACATTCACGCTAAAGCGACTACTGAATTCACATATGTGGAACATGCACCATAAAGAAGACACGTGTAAATGCAAAGTATGTGGAAAGATAATGGCCAGTTCTAGTGGCTTGCGAGAGCATGAATTAATCCACTCGGGAGAAAAACCATACACGTGTCATTTCTGCGGACGAGGTTTTGTAAATCGTTCCAATTTACGCCGTCATGTTATGATTCATGAGAATGATAGACCTTTCAAATGCAATTTCTGTAGAATGACCTTCAACCGGCTTGCAAGCTTACAACAACATGAAAGATGCCATACAGGAGAAAAACCATTCAAATGTAAATATTGTGAAATCAGTTTCACAAGTAAGTCAACCCGACGAAAGCATGAAAAACGCCACATTGACCAGAAAACAATTAAATGCAAATTCTGCGACAAAACATTTTGGGATAACTACACTTGTCGTACCCATGAAAGAGTTCACACTGGTGATCTGCCATATGAATGTTCTCTATGTAATAAGAAATATTGTGAGAGACATGTGCTCACAAAACATATGAAGTCGAGTCACAAAGAGTGGTATGCAATCAATATGGGAAATGATGACTCCATGGATGTAGATGGAGACGAGGATGATCTCACAGACATTAATCTAGAACCAGGTATTGATCTTGAACCATTATCAGATGGTGATGATGAAGATGATGATGAAGACCGGTTACTTCAGCCATTATCAGAGGAGGATGGTGATGAGGATGAAGATCGAGTTCTTCAACCATTGTCGGATGATGGTGAGGCTGAAGGAGATGAATACAATATGGCAGAGGAGACTGATGAAGAGCAAGATCAAAGTGTTGTTCCACAGAGTGTTACCATGGTTACAACTGATTAAAGTAAGTTACAGATAACTCATGATATGACATTGTTTTGGAATATATTGTGGAAAAGTTTAATGGGCAATATTGAAGGCGTGGTCTGTTGCCATCTGTATTTATAAAACTATGAGACCAATTTTAAAGTTAGACTTTGGTTGATTGAAATGTACTATTAAATTTAGAAAAAAAAAACTATAAAAAGGTAGGAAATTATTGTAATGGGTATATTTGCTACAAATGATACAATATTTGACTTACAGTTGGCCTGAATTTAATTTATGCATACGGACCTTGAACAGATTCTATGCATATTGAAATGCTTGATTAAGGGCCGCTTCAAAACACAACCAGCAGTTTACTGCTAGAACCAGCATATCTGGGCGGTTGCCGTTGTTTAGAACAATAGACACTACATGTAGCAAGTAGCGGTGGTTCTAAATGGTCAAACAGCAGTTGTGTTTTGAAGTTCTCCCTTATTAACCTCAATCCCAGCATTACTTATCTTTATCCATAAGAATCTTTCGTTGTCTTGTAATGGTGCATTCAGACTCGAGCAATTTCATCACTGCAACATTGCTCGATACACAGGCTTGAATTTTTAAAGCTCACTTCTCATAGTGTGTCAAGATTGCGTATCAAGCCATAGTTGCATCGATGAAATCACTTGACTCTGAATGCACCATAATTTATAAACAAAGGTTAATGTTTCCTTGGGAAACCTAGCTCGTAATAATAAGCAGTGTGCTTGAAGTATAAGAAACTGCATTTGGGTAGGCATCATGCAATGTATAACAAAAGATTATGGTCCGTAATTGTTTTCATATAATGTTATAACTGTATAGAATTTTATCATGAAAACAATTTTAAGCCCTTTTACATGTACAAAGATGTTATTGAAATACACCCCTTGAGCTTTTTAGTTCAGTGTGTAAATCAAATTATATTATGTGATGCTGCACATCTAACAGGAATAACTTTTATTGAGCTTCATGCTTTTCAAATTGTGGATAGAATGCAATTAAAAAACAAGAATTTAGATGGCTTTTCAATTGTAAATTAGAATGTTTTGACCAATCTTAATTAAGAGGTTAAAGCTTAGAAAAATATAATTTAATAACACAAAAAAATTGTCCCCTTTGCAACCCCTCCCTTGATGTGCAGCATTTTAAATCTCAAGGAAACTATATAAACTGGAATCTATACTCTAGCACAAGGAGGCTTAAGGTGTCTGGTCCAAGATAGATCTGACTGAAATTTACTGGCAAAAACGGCATGAATAATATTTTATCGATGTAGAACAGATTTTTAACTTTCCACTGAAATTTTGTGTCAATTTGTTCACAAAATATGTGCAAAAGTATGTTCTTTCAAAAACAAAATAAAAGGTGGGGGTCACCGACCTGACGTCATTTGGCTTCAAATCCCTATTTTGCGTATATACTGCGCATGCGTGTTGCTGCTCTTGTGAAATCAAAACAAGTGTGTACCAGTACGCATTGACCAGACACCTTATCTTATGCTCAGAAGCATGTCAGAGTGTAAAAATCTACATGATGCATAGATCACATGATTTATGTACTGGATTTCTTAACAAACCACCCATGCCTTTTCATCTGCAACTGTACATTACTGGCTTTGAAGAGCAAGTCAGATACAGGATTAACTCTTTACAATTTATAGTGGCTATATTCAAGCTTTCTCTTCTGTTTTTTCATGAACAGCACAATAGATGTTTTTACACTTTGAGTTCTAAGAGCATTCAAATAATCCAGGCTCTGTGCAAAAACTCATCTGAAATGTGCCATAGCAATATCAATTTACCTTCTTGTAATTTCCTTACATGTAAATGACCAAGATCAAGAATGAAAAGATGTAATTTTGATCCATTTTGATTTTGAAATATTTATTAAATTTATATATGTGTACCGCCGCGGCAAAAGGGTCCAGTTGTCGGCTTGTACATGTTGCTCCTTGTAGCATATCTAATGTATGGTATTTGTATACATCAGATATGCTACAATGAGCAACATGTAGGGGTCGACAACTGGACCCTTTTGCCGCGGCGGTACACATATGTTGTTATTAATTATTTAGATAATGTTTGAATTTGATTAGGTAATATAATTACAATGTTGCTTTTGATACTTGCCAATTCTACTATAATAATGTTGTTATAATCATAGATATACACATACCGTATTGTTTCAATTAATCGCCCATTCTCTATTTAACGCCCACCCCAAAAAATTTCAAAGAGAAGTGTTAAAAAACATTCAACTTTGTAGCATTTTCGTGTATCATTAAGCTTTAACCAACAGTCACTAGTAACAGGAAACGGTACCAATGAGGTCGCGATCCCGGAAATGATGAAAAATTGTCAGTACTTCCGGGTTATCGGCGGCCATATAACAGTAAGTTGCCGTAATTGTTAAGCTTTCTTAGCGATTTTGTGCAAATGTTGATGTTGAAAATTGGTCTCTAATAATCGCCCACCCTTCAAGAAATGTCGCCGCCCATGGGCGTTTATTAGGAACAATACGGTACTAGGATTGTTTGGAGATGCATGGAACATGTGGAGAATTCATTGAATAATTTGACTTTTGAAGCATCAGAATTTAAACTCTTTTTAACAAACTGACTCTATATGATAAAAGGTCATTTTAATGAGCCACGTGTGCCCTACAGGGTGATGTTTTTGATTTGTTCAATGTTCTATTGGATAAAATTTACCTGTTTTAACCATGTAAAAACTGGTAAAAACATGTTTTAACTTACCATGCGTTCAAAACACAAGTTCTATATGAACTTGTCCACCAAATAATACTTCTGATTGATCAAAGTAAACATCCAGAAATTCCTGACCCTTTAGAAATAATTTTGTACATTACAAGGAAAAATCATGCAATGGACCATTCATTTCTATGTGTCATAAATGCCATGCAGCCACTCTTTTCTTTTCCTTGTAATTTTAAGCACATATATATGTGATGACTCATCCCGAAAAGAGGGACTTTGCGACAGAAAACATTTCGAGAAACTGGCGAAAATAGGCAGCAATAAATAAGGAAAATAATAAGAATTTTCACTTCAACAGGTTTTTGGTTGTAAAATTTGATTGCCTTGATCAATTTCAACAAGTAAGATGTCATTTTAAAGCTTAGAAAATACTATAACAGATGAAATGATAAAATAAAAATTGATATCATCTGCAAAGTCCCCCCTTTCAGGGTGGGCCATCACATATAGTTTTTGCTTATTATTCAAATCTGATGATTGTAAAATAGCATTCCATGTTTGGTACAAAATTTTAACCCAATAGCACTTCAACAATCCATTAAGGTGCAGTATTGTATCTATATATTGGCAGAATTGCGCCGTTCTTTAAAAAAATGAATGGAGTATTGCTATTGAATGGGCATTTTTTGTCAAAAAGACACAATCTTGCACCTCACTCCAACAATTGTGACCATCTATTGAGAACCTCCAGTAAAGTCAGCACTTTTCATTTTGACCAACAGACGAAATACAAAAATACACAAATTTCACAAGCTGTATTCTGAAAAAACTGTGATTTTTGCAGATTTGAAACGTTCATAAACCCTGTAGATCAACTTACATTTCAATTCCAAAATATCTTAAGAGTAACATATGATTGACCTACGTATAGTCATATGTGACCGTCCATCCCAAAGCAGCCGTAAGTGCCATCTCCTGTCATTTCCATTTTTTAAATTATTTACAAAGTCCATGCTTTAAGGATTAAAATGACACCTTAATGAACTTCACACGATTTCCAGAAGTCAAGTTATGTTCCGTCAAACGTTGTCAGGGAGTAAAACGTATAACTGAGATAAACGCATTCAACTTGAAAGATTAGTAAGCCCTACATTTTCTGTTGATTGTCTTAAAAATATGCAGATCTTTTTATTTCACATTCCTATCATTTTCTTTAAATGAAACTTTGCTGATATTTTGTAGTAAGCACACAAGGATTGTGAATGTGTCAAAAAATCAATTTCGGCAAATTACAACCTTGACATGTATTTTTACCTGTAGCACAAAATGAAGTTTCTGGCATTTACGTCTCATACGGGCTGGAAAGCCACATATTGGAATGCATAATATGAAAACTTGGTTTTTAGGTATTCTGAAATGTCATGATGCTTTGACATAATGTAGCTTTACGTCTGGGTGCCATTTGAATTTGAAATAAAGTGTCATTTTAAATCTGATGTGTTCCTTTAAAATCTGCAATAAAACAGATTTGACCAGGGACTGATTTTACTTGAGTTTTGTGGTGGATGGTCACAATTAAGGTAACTCCTACAACGATGGCCATTTTCTCTTATATTTCTAAAGTTCCAATTATTCATCTATTGGCTGTATTGCCAAATACATTGTTAATTATTTTTAATGAAGAATATTCATGTAGGATCATTTTAGAATGCACATCCATTGGAAAATTGATTCAATGTTTTAAATTTCAAGGACATTGCGTGGTGTTTTTTTAACTTTAATGGTCATTTTCAAAGAATGGCCCAAAGACCATCCATTAGTCATCCCACTAAATGAAGTTTTTGTAATGCCAAGTACCCTCTTGCCACCCACTTTATTTTCTGTGGTTTCTGTTCCCAAAAAATCAACTGTATATCAAATCATATTTTGCCTTTAATCTGTGTTTTGCATGTTGATGATTGACCTACATGTAGCAGCTCATGTCAAAAACTCTTCTTGCCAACAAGCTTTTAAGGGAACACCTAGAGCAAATTGCAATAGGTGATTGGTAAAATGGTCCAGGTTCAACAGTAAATTTGTATACAAAGTAATAGACCAGGAGTAATTTTTTGGCAACAATTCTAAATAAAAAGCTTACTTGCCAATGTGGGTTTTATGGAGCCAGCAAAAAGTGATTTTCGAAGGTCTAAAAATTTGTTAAAATTACTGATGGATATCCTCAAAAATTCCAGGCTACATGTAGGATCCATTGCGTGGCACTTGTTTCTCTGTTATTCTAATTCCATGCTCTAATTGACCTGGTTCACCAGCTCAATAAGAAGCCTATTCATTGAAACTAGCTATTAACATGAAACTGGTTACAAAATGTTAGGGCCAAACACTTGCTGTAATTTTTATGTTAAGCAAATTTAACCACAACAGGTCGCAGTTAATACAAATCCAAGCAGCAGGTTGCAGCAACTGGTCCCAGGAAATGGTATATAATTTAGAGCATACCTCATCTGTAAGCTTACTTATAAACACCTAAACATTATCACTGGTTTTCAAGTAGGGGTGTTTTTTCTGATGCCTTGATGCACCCCAAAGTGTGTTTCTCTCTCTAAAACCTCAATGATGTTGTTTCATGATGTTGAACGCAATAAGTGTTTGTGAAATGGAAAAAAGGGAAAGTCATTTGTTTTAAAAGTTGCAGATTTGATGTTAATTTTTTCTGAAAAACACCAAAAAATACCAGAAAAAAGTGAAAAGTTGGTGTTTAAAGTTTGTGTTAAGTTTCAAGGGTTACATTATTTTCGTGTTAACAAGTTTCCACTGTATTTGGTCTATATGTTAGAGAATATATTAATGGCAGTTAAATTTAGCTGTGTAGTGTGTATAGTAATTCCATATTGTTAAATTATGTTGAGATAGAAAGAGAAAAAATATTGTTAAATAATGTGGGTTATATGTAATGTATTTTTATACTGTCAGTATTTTTTGTAAAAATTATCTATGGTAAAATAGTAGAGCTGTACAGTAAGTGATATAATTGAGGGAAATAGTTCAAAAAATGTAATGATGTAAAAATATATTGTAAAATAGCTTGGGCTTTTTAATGTATGTATGTAATGTATGTGTTTAAGATGATCACATAGAAGAATATGATATGGTATTTGCTATACGCTCCTGGGACAGACGCTCATATTTGAAATTCACAGATCCCCGTAACTAAAAATATGAGTGTCCCTGGAAGTTTATAAATAGCAAATATTGTATATTATGTACTTTTACGTGGTCAAGGCCTAAGACTTGCATAAATTTTTATAAGGTTCTACGCAATACAGGTTGGTTTCTGGCATGTTATATATTCACCATTTTTACACTCACTCCATTTTTATCGCTTTGTATATCATCTAAATGTCAAATATGGTGTTAGTTGCTATAAGATGAAGTATAAGGTATGGTTGTTAAAAATAGTTCCCAGTTCATGATAGAACGTATTATGCGACAT
>JXSR01S003714.1:137565-150649 GCA_000969725.1 Ophiothrix spiculata
GAACCCTTAAACCACAAAGAGCCTTCATAATGTTTATATTTTGGTAAACTACAATACGTCAAGTTAAAACTAGTACAGCTTTACTCCGAAAAAAAAGAAGTAGAAATGTGTTGGAAAAGCTGACAGTACCTTTTTTTCATTGAAGTCGTATTTGTTACTATGCAGCAGTATGGATTTGGTTATCACAAATTACATCATTTAAATTCTTCAACACTTTTTCTAGCGGTGGCACTAGCGGTCACCGCAGCGGTCACCGCTGCCACCGTGGTAATTAATTTTGCAATTGGGTCTATCAAATTCTATACGTCGGTGGTTTAGTTCAAGTTTATACAAACACCCTTTGAAACTTCGTAACGATCGATGACCTTAAAACGAACGGTCAATTTTGAGAATTTGAGATATTCGTATGATGGGCCTTAAGTTGGCCCAGTTGTTGGGTTATCATCTAGGCTGGCTGGCAAGTATTAAATAACTATATATCATATATAGTCAATCTTTGTTAATGTTTTTAAACATTTTTGAAATAACAACGTTGAATAAGCCTCACTTTTAAGAGACTTCTCTTAATTTATACCTCAATATTTGTTGCTGTCAACATCAGTTATAAAACACTTCAGCTCTAAGTACTTAAAAGTACTTAGAGCTGTCTTATGCAAAGGCGTCATAGAGTTAATTGGCACACCTTTATATGAAAGCATTGTATTCAATATCATATCAAAATACATCTGAAAGATGCAACTTTCCATTTTGCCGTGTTTTTTACGTTGAGCGTGACTAATTTTCATAATCTTGATATTATTTTTGTTATCGCCTTTCACTTTGACATCTTCAGTACGACAACAGAACTTTTACCAAGGTAAGTGGAAAATATGGACTTGTATTTATACCAAGCACTCTAATTCACGAGTGAAGTTACGTCTATTTTAGTTAAGGCCTATAATTATAAAATGCTCCGCCTCTTCTGTTTTGTGCTGTGCATGTTGGGGTTCTTTGGTTTTCCATTGCTTTCAGGTGCTGGTCAGAATCTTCTTTCTTTTTTCTGATCATATATACCTTATTCTTTTTGTTTTTGTTTTGATATTGGTATGATTTTGTAAACATAACCAATAGGAAAAACAAAATACCCTGAAACCCATTATGAAAGGGATGGGATGATTTTTGTGGATTGTGTTTTGTTAAATAATTTAATTGAAATCATACTATATGCCTCTGCTATACACCTCCAATGTAGACTTAATATTTTACACTTAAAGCTATATAGCTATGAACTTCTTCACAATATATATTCAGCTTTAAATTTTTCACACTAATAGCTATATCAATAGCTATGAACTTCTTAAACTGACAAAACCAGTACTAAACTGAAACTTTGAAGTTGCAGTGCATTAGTTTGTTAACAATAGAAAATCAGTTAGTACTTGCTTCTTGATGTGTCCTATAATTGTTTTTTACTTTCCAATTTGAATACATAATACGTTGTAATTAATTGTGTATTTTTTTCTTTTGGTTATACTTACCATTCTTCCTCCCAGCACTGAGATCAGGTGAGTATCAGTAATGTGACCAGAGTAATAATAGAACCAAAATGTTTGACGCCATCGATCATGTAAAATGATTTTTCAAATATCCAGCCTCGAAATAGTCGTGCTGAAAAAAAGATGCTACGTTTGTTTGTTGTTTGACAGAGATGACTCCTAATAATACAGAAATATCATAGCTTTGTTTTACGTCAGCAACTTCACACGCAGATCGCTAATACCAAGATGACGAAAAAAAAATTGTGCAGAGGAATACACAAAATCGACAATATCTGATTAAAAAAGTGTATATCTCACTTAAAAGTTTCTAATGTAAATCGCGCTGATGAATAGAACCAAGAATTATCTTGGGTTTTTAAAGGTTTTAAATTCGATTATGAGGCCGAATATATTGTTCCCCCAATAATCAAACCTGCTAGCCATGCTAAATACAAACTATATACGCAGACTTTTTGTGTAAATTGCGTCTTTATCAATGTGATATTTATGCGTAAGTGTTTAACTATACCTTGAGTTTCGAAGATTAATTATGCCAGGAAGTACTGATCACATTTTGCCATCGCACTAATAGTAATCAGTAATGTTAAAATCGATTTGCAGCTGATTTTTACTTCCAGATTTTCAGTGGACTCCCTTATATTTTGATCTCTAAATGAAAAATGGAGAAAGAAAGTGTGGCATATTATACTCGTATATCATTTTCTAAAGCTGAGATATTAGGCCAAAAAAAATATTGTTTGTTTGTCCTCGCCCGACCGACCGTCAAAATTTGGCCCGACCCTGTGCTTTATAAAGTTTTTATTTTATTTTCCAACTCTTATTTGATGATTTTTCATGCAAAAAGATATAAAAATTCAACGAGAAAGTCTTCAAATCGTAAAAATATGATATGAATTGACATGAACTGCATTTTCCAATGTAGAAGACCTCTTAAGAATCAGCAGTATATTGTTCTCGTAAGTTAAGTTAATTTCTTGTTCAATTTTTCAATTCTTTAAGGTGAGTTTCATGTACATTTATTACAAAAAAAATTAAAAAAGAAAGCCGACCTGCCGACCCTACCTTATCAGAGGCCGTTATGGACAAACAAACAATATTTTTTTTTTGGCCTTAGACTAGAGAACCAAAATTATGTAATATACTAAATTTTGAAATTCGCGACTTTCCGCCAATTTTGCCAGAGGACCTCTCATATATATATATGCCTCCTAGTTATTTTTAGCTTTTCAGCTGATTTCAGTTTTTTGTTTGTTTGTTTCTGAATTGACCACTTTGGTCGCAACATTTTCAGTATGGATTTCTTGTGAAAGACAGCCCCAATTTTAAAACTCATGAATAAACGGGTGATTGTTTGATGTGACGTAAACTGTACAGCATATTCTAATTTATAGCATTTCACTTGAACTTGGCTGTTAAGGATCAATTGGATGAAAATTAGTAATGAAAATGACAGCAATCAACAGCTGATTGTGAGTCAAGCCAAGCCAGGGAATTTAAACATGGAAAGCAGTCCCTTCATCGTGGGGGTAATTGTACTAGATACTCTGAAAGATGATAGTGTCTAGACAATCGAAAGCTCGTCCCTCCAACATGATGTCACTTGGGAAATAATGAGATGTTCTGATATGTAACATGGACAGAATATGATATGTTCTGGTCATGTACTTTGAAGTATATACACCAGTATTTCAAACATATTATTGAGGCATTTCATTTTTCTCTAAAAATGTCCTTTTGACCAGTTCAAAACGTTTTAATCTGCTTATTTTAAAATTTAGGCACGTCTTATAGGGTCATTGTGAAAGTCTTCCGGTTAAACTAGCTCTTTTTTTTTTTTGGGGGGGGGGGGTGGCAATAAAAAACTTTTGAAAGTCAGCCCAAACATTTTTATTCCGGGAAAAACTAAGTATATGCCAAAAATAAAAAATGGTCGACCGCACAACCGGCACGTTTTTGGGGCAAAGGCTTGATTCCCCCAAATAATATGTTAGAAATAATAGTACTTTTTTTTGGGGGGGAGGGGGGGGGGGCAAGGCAATTTTGGCTTTATCGAAAAGCGTTAGTTGATGTATTATCATCAAAAACATGCCTTATTTTGCAAAAGAGGAAGTTTTTAAGAGTCCCCACCCTATCCGTCACCATGCAGAGGAAATCAAAAATTGTTTAGTCCGTCATCAATGAAAGACCTTGAAAATTTTACAGATAAGAACCAGAGACCAAAACGACCAAGGGTTTAGTTTTCATTGGATCTTTGGTTTCAACATCACGTAAAGTATTTTGAATATGATCTGTTTCTTACCTGGGGAACTAATGAAAATCTATGATTACATGATTATGTAGTTGCGTTTCCGTTTCTGTCAGTAATCATATTGCAGTTTTTTGTTTGGTCACGTTGTTTTCAGATGAACACAGTAACTCGTTGTAGCTGAAAGATTTTTTTCAGCAAACTGATCTTGATGAAAAAATGCATGAACAGGTTTCTCCGTTGCATTTTGAGCTATTTGGATCGAGGTAAACTGTCCTATTGCATGCAGGACAGAAGACGCTGATCGGCAAAGCAGCTTGAACTTGACGCTCTTTTATCACATGTTATTTCATGGAATAAGATATTATCTCGATTTATAATACCGGTTATAAGAATCTGCGTCTTATCTGTATTATTCAGCTGTAAGTTCATCTAGTTTTGACAGTCGGAAATGTGAACATTGTGAACAAAGGGCCTGGAGTGATCACAAGTACTTTGAGCAGTAATACTATGAGATAAATACATGTAAATCTTGAAAGTCTACGGATATATATAGATGGTGGTGCTAGAATGAAGTCACGAAGAGATTGATTTTGCCGAAACAGATGGACTTGTACTTGGCCACAGACCTTGTTACTTCTGGGATCTATGGTTTGACGGACCGCCATTTCTTTTTCAAAATAGATATTCTTATCACATTTTCCTTCTTTTTTCAGATCAAATGGTAAAATGCCGATGCATGGGCCAGACGATGGTTGCTTCTTTGAGCGCAAACGGGTTGTGCGCATCATTGTTATGTTACTCCTCCTCTTTGGACTAATGATGGGTCTAATTTTTGGATTGGTGGTAGAAAACGAACATAGAAGGTAACTTGGAGTGTATTACAATCATTCATATGTTTTGTGTGCATTTTGTTTATTCGTTGTTTCATTTTTCATTTTCACGTTTAATTTTGATTAGGGAATCAACTCCTGAAAATTAAGAAGTTTAAAATAAATTCAAAATTGGGAGTTTAAAATTATGTGTCTATTTAAACGCACATGGGAAAGTGTATATTATGAAAATGTGAATTTTAACAACTCAATCATTTTAATTGCATGGAAGCAAGTTCATGTTTAACTCAATCGTGCATTTAAGGCCATTTTCAGCAAAATATAATTTAAGAAATGATAAGAGTGTTACTAGTTACTTTAATTGCATCTTTTGTAGAACCAATAACATTTCATTGAATCTGACACTCTTATTTCATTTTACTTTATTATATACATCATAAGAGGATCTAGGAACCATTGGAAAAGAGCCTAAAGTACAAGATAAAACTTTGTGCTTTTTAAACTATTAAAATCGTCTTTAGAAACATGTTTACAAAGAATCCTTTCATTCGAGGATCCATTTGATTTTGACTTGTTGATGTTCTTATGAATATGTATATACACTCTTAAAAAGAAAGGATCAAATTTGATCCCATAAAGTATCAAATATGAGCTTACCCTTTTTGGGATCAATTTTGATCCAAGTTCTCCTCAAATTTGATCCTTTTTGGATCAAAAAGGAGTGTATTTGATCCGAAAAGGATCAACTTTGAGGAGAATTTTGGATCAAAATTGATCCCAAAAAGGGTAAGCTCATATTTGATACTTTATGGGATCAATTTGATCCTTTCTTTTTAAGAGTGTACGTAAACTCATTTAACTCGGGTTTGGCCCTGCCTTCATATGTGATCGTACAACTTGGCATCCCAAATTTACCAACCCAACTTTGATATCAAAATCATTTCACTTTGATAAATATTATAAGATTTAAAAAAATCTCAATGAAGAGATACATGCTAGTCAATGAAGATGAAACTCTAAAAAAATTCTGTCAATAGGAAATACTTTGCTATTTTAAATAATGTCTTTGTTGTTTTCATGTTATCATATAGGAGTGCTGGGACAGGAGTAAGAGAATCTAGCCATGGTCGGGCAGGAATATGGAATAATATACGACTACCTCAAACTCTAAGACCTCTAGAATATAATGTCCACATCAGGACGGACTTAAACAATTTCACATTCAATGGATCTGTTGAGATCTTGATAGCATGTACTGAAAACACTCATGTGTTACTACTGCACTGCTCAAAACTTCAGATACTGGCACCAAGTGTTATGTTATATCAGGAAAACTCAAATGAGTCGATGTATTTTGATAGAGAACCGTGGTTTCATGAAGAAAATGAGTATTTAGTTTTAGAATTCAAGACGTCATTGAAGGAAAATCATAGATATAAGTTCTCGGCTGAGTTTTCTGCTCCTTTGTTGCATGATACAAATGCTGGATATTACAGAACACCTTATGAAAGCAGCGACGGCAAAGTGTGAGTATACCATATTTTTTGAATCCTGGACACTTCATACCCGTTCATTCTCATCCCCAAGACAGTTCATACCCGTTCATTCTCATCCCCAAGACAGTTCATACCCGTTCATTCTCATCCCCAAGACAGTTCATACCCGTATTTTAAGAACAGTATAGATATTTGTTGGGTATGTTTGCATAAGATTGAATAAAATTTGTTTTAAAAATAAGAATTTATCTAAATCTAGTATCTGAAATGACCCAACAAAGTTTAAATGAGTTTCAAGGCCAATTCACTGACATAATTTTGAATTTAAAAACATATCATTTCATGATGAAAATTGCACTATAATTACGAATCCTGACAAGTCATTTTTGAAATATTGCCCCAATTAACTAATTATAGGGGCCTAAAAGATTGATTTCCCATCCACTCCAACTCAGAAAATTAACATTTATAGCCCGTTTTACATACAAACATGACAAAAGGTATGAATCTCGGGTATGAATATCGAACGGGTATTGAAGTGTCTCGGGTATGAAAAGTCCAGATTCCTATTTTTTAGTATAACCCTGTGTGGTTGCCCATCATTCCGATTCTGAAATTTCACTTTTTCCCCACACATAACATTTGTATTATCATTACAGGAACATCATGCCAATACAAACTTACCATTGCGATTGTTTTCTCAAAAGCAAAGAAATGTTAAAATTAAAGACAAAATAGTTTTTCTCTGAATATATGGTAACCATAACTTCCAGATGGTACTGAATGACATTTTTGCTTTTTTTTTCAGCTTTATACCGCGTGAAATTCAATCCAATTTAATTGAATATGAGCTATATTTTAGGTAAAGAACTCAAAATAAAATAGAAACATGTCTTATAACTGTTCAAGATTGATATTAAAAAAACTATAGCCAAGGACTTTGAAAGTCTGGGAAGGGACACAAACACGATACTGTAAGTAAAACGGGTTGAATAAACTCATTTTTTTAATGATGTTTGACTTTTAAATGTGTTTGCACTATTCAACAGGTAAAAATAAATGGTTCTGTAGACTTTTTCAAATTTTGAAAAATCATGGACAACTCCTTTAAGAGTCTCCTCCTTGGTATTAGTAAGTACTTTTCATTTGAAAAAACCACTCATGGTGTAACCCTCATCTTCTTATCGTTTTTCTGTATTGTACGTCTTCCAGAGGGGTTACATGATGTGTCATACACACGATATAATCGATAACTCGGCTTTGATTTCAAACGTACAGCGGGATAAGAGCAAAAATTGTTCATTCTAATAATTTCAAAATCTGATAGATATATTTTTCCTTTTGTAATAACCCATGTAAGTCGTTTACTTGCATGACTTGCACGACTTTGTCAAATATCCTATGTCCAAAAACGTGAACTTAATGAGCACCATAGGCGAGGGTCCACAGTCACCTTTGCAAGCGCAGAAAGCGCTTGCATGGACGAAGGATTGTTCCAAGAGACAATTATATTAAATTTCAGTTCAATTTTTCAGCTGAAGAAGAATGGCAAAACTTATAACAGTTTGAAAGAGTATTAAAGGTCCTTTGTAAGGTGTCAATGTTTTTTGAAGTAAAGGAATTCATTGTAAGTAAACCGTATTTGCACAAGACTTGCACTCATCACCTTAAAGTTAAGTGTGGGTAAACAACGCCATACGTATAAGCAAGAACTCTCACTCACAGATCGACTCAACACCAGGTGTCGACGATGGCAATATCTTACTAACAGAACATTTTAATTGACAATGAAGTAACACAGGCATAGGCCTACATTTATTTATTTATTTATTTAATTCGGCTGTAAGCCAGGCTAATCCCAATTGTGCAAATGCATTAAATTCAAGGGACGCCTCCGTGGTGGGAAAGGCAGAATATTGTGATTTGTTCAATGAAACAAAAAAACGACAGTTTAATTTAATAAGAAACACGAAATCTTTATAATTTTTTAGTGTAGGTTATTAAAAGTTCCATGGCTCTCAAATGGTTTGGTCGTGGCTTGGCTTTTTAGTGGTGCATATATTAAACCTTCAAGTAAAGCCCAAGCATATCCGTTTGATCCATTCATGACTAGGCTTACACAGCCTACACCTTAGGTCAACCACCACAATTGTGCATTTATCCCAACAAGAGTTTCGATTCAAATACCAAAACATGACAAAGACAATTGTTATTCTGACAATGTCATTGAAGTACATCAACTCTCTATACAACGATGAAAACATTTAAATAACCGGAATATGTGTCCTATATATGCTGTTAAAATAACAGTTACGGGCTTATATAGGTTGTCCTATTTCATAAGGTTAAGATAGGTCTCTGTCAGTTTGTTGGAATATAGGCCATAGATAGCATGTTGTCGTAGCCCAGTGTTGCATTTCCCAGGGTGAATTACTCCTTATTTGTGATTTAAAGCACACTTTAGATTTGTGTAACTATTTAAAAATATCAAGTTTTGCTACAGTTTTTATACAGGGTGTCCCAATAAACATTATGCGCGGAAACAGGGCCTATTTACTCAAACGTTGGGCATATGAGCTACTCGAAAATTATATTATTCTAAAGCCCGTAGTTTTGTTCGTCATCGCTGAAAATATCAAGAAAATCCATCCAGGCAAACCAGAGATATCGTTGATTTTGCCAGCTTGTCCTGCACAATGAGAATCATGTGGTTAAGCCTGTTATCAGAGGGAATGAAAAGGGTCTTACTTTAAATTATCTCTCATACTATTAGAGTCGATAATTGAACAAGGTGTATCAACAGCCAATGGAGACAGATTGAAGGATGTGCAGGAGGTTAATGATCAGGAAAAAAATGAACAAGTGAAAAAAAAACACAAACATGACTTTACAGAACTCTCAGAATAGAACCAAAATAACCAAAATCTAAAACAACACATTGACTATCAAAACACTGATAACACAAACGTCATGTGACTAATTTATATTACATGACACATCATTATTTTCGGGATTTTTGAATTTTTAGAAGCAATGCGAGCAGTCAGATTTATTCAAAGATTTTTGATTAGAAGCTTTCTTAGAGTTTTTCCTTTTTTGCGCAATTGCCATTAATACTAACCCAGTGATGGACTCACTGCTTTTGATTTGAAATAAGACAACTATCTGTTCAATATTTGGTGCAATTATATAAAAAGAATATAATTTAATTTGTTGGATCGAGTTTTCAGTTTCATATGTATAAAAATAATGTAGAGAAAACGACAAAACAGAAAAAGAAAAAAGAAACATATCCAAAGTGGCTTCATATGATTACCTTTTTAAGAATATTTGCGAAACGTATGTGGTGACTTTGTCACTGTAAACTATTCAACCATTAATGTTGTAAAGACCCTTAATACGATGTTCTTTGTGAACATGCTTTATCTAGGATTCCTATTGTGTAGAAGGAAAATGATACAAGCAGACAAAATCTATGATATCTGTGGTTTGCATCGATGGATTTTCTTGATATTTTCAACAATGATAATTTTCAAGTAGCTCAACGTTTGAGTAAATAGGCGCTGTTTCCATGCACCATGTTTATTGGGACACCTTGTACAGAGCATGAGACTAAAATATTGTTCTCTGAAATATATAGAATCAGTACTTTACGGTACCCCATAGTAATTCGGGGTGATTAATAATTGAAGTCGTCATATATCTGGCAAGTGGTCATATCAAAGACAAGTTAGGGTCACCTGTGAAAACCCTCAGTTAGTCCATGTTGTTTGTGTAATACTACATTGGTCAAATTGCTTATCATAGTTATTTAGTTTAAATACTGGGATTTAGAAATTTTGGACCAAATTTATACTAGACAGGTTTTGAGTGTGGACATAGTTGAATGTGTATGTAGTAAACGCAATTGTTGATGTCCTTATGCAAAAAAAAAAAAACACAGAGTTTTGACCTGGTGCAATTTGTTCCTTTTAAATAAAATTCGTAGTTTGGAAATTATTTTGAGAATGGATATGCATATTTTGTTATTTTTTTCTTGTAGAAAATTTGACTAAAATTATAGTCCAGGTCTAAAGGACTAGTTAGTTCCGGAGTTTATTATTATACTGACATTAACATTTAACCACCTCGGTCTATTTTGATCAATCCCTTGAGGATGAGAAATATTTCGGATTCACTCAACTCATTTTCGATACTCCGTTTTCTCTCTACAGATGGACAGCATCCACGCTCACCGCTCTTACAGTCGCCCGTCAAATCTTTCCATGTTTTGACGAACCATCTTTTAAAGCCAACTTCACAATTACCTTAGATCATTCAGCCGACTATGTAGCCATTGCTAATATGCCGATTGAATCGAACGTAACTCTTGCCGATGGATGGGTACAATCTAAGTTTCAGAAGAGTGTACCCATATCTACCTATCTTGTTGCGTGGTGTATTACAGATTTTGATTATGGTGAAATAACTTCTCAAAATGGCGTATTGGTAAGTGTTTTATATCAAGCAAAAATTAGTTTATAGAGAAATTGAATTTAGGCTATTTTTTATGGATGAATGAACTATAAGAAACATATAAATTATTGAATGTCCGAGACTTTAGATACAATTTTGTCTTTTATTGGAGAATAATGTGTATGTAAACTTACATTCATCTCCACTGAACGACACATCTCAAGTCTCGGAGTTACTCGCACATAATGTACAGTACAATGTTCTCAAATTGGTTATTCAAGAAGTTTTGTTATTAGGGGTGCACCAATTGACTCTCGGGGGCATGGAATTTGGGGGTTTTTTGGTGTGTGTTTTTTTTTTGGGGGGGAATCTTGATCCAACGATGAGTAGGGGAAAAAACTTTACCCAATACTTCAGGTTAAAGAAAAACATTTAAAAGCTAAGAAGAATATCTCGCCGCCTTTGGCGGCTAAAAAATAACTTGACTCGACACCCCCCCCCCCCCAACTTCCATGCCCAAACCCCTGAATATCAAATGGTGCACCCCTTAGGTACACTTTAATGCTTATTTACAAGAAATACTGATCTGGTTTTCACAACCGTCTTCAATAATAACATTATTTTAACCAAAATCCAACAACCCCATCGCACCACCGCAATGTCATTCAACTTTTACTGTGTAGACCAAGAGTATATAGATACAGAAATACAACAGAATTTGAAAGATCTAGAAAATGACACATATGATCGTTGCTCTACAGTATACTAATGTAGGTACATATACTCTCTAAATGTAAACAGAGTGAACAAACGAGTGAATGCAAATTCACTCGAAAAAGAGTGAAAACCACTCAAAAACAGCTGTTATCCACTCGAAAAAGAGTAAAATGAGAAAAAAAAGTGAGATTTTTCACTCGAAAAAGAGTGAGAGTGAAGACGAGTGGTCACCACTCGAAAAAGTATTGTCCTTCGTTTAACTCTTTAAAGAGTGGACATTCACTCGCTGAGAGTGAACGTCATTCCTTTTCGAGTGAATATTCCACAATTTTACTCGTTCTACTAAATATTCACTCTCAGCGAGTGAATGTCCACTCTTTAAAGAGTTAAACGAAGGACAATACTTTTTCGAGTGGTGTCCACTCGTCTTCACTCTCACTCTTTTTTCACTCTTTTTCGAGTGAAAAACCCAAATTTTTTTCCTCATTTCACTCTTTTTCGAGTGGATAACAGCTGTTTTTGAGTGGTTTTCACTCTTTTTCGAGTGAATTTGCATTCACTCGTTTTTTCACTCTTTTACATTTAGAGAGTAGGTATTCTATAAGAGACCGATGAAACAAAACAAAAAGAGGAATTTAACAGTGTGTATCACTTATACACTTTTTTGTGAACAACATTTCCAAGAAATCTATATCACATTTCTTATCTCTTTCAGATGCGAATGTACGCCCGATCATCCGCTATAGATAGCGTGGACTATTCAGTACTAATCGGTGCTAAAATATTGGATTATTTTGATGACTATTTCGGAACCAAATTTCCTCTTCCGAAGTTAGGTAATGTTATGCTGTATTATTGATCTAATAGACTATACCTGAGCTTACCTTGGCTATGCACGTGTGTACCTGTATCTGGAATGCTAGAATGTGAAAAATAAATGTTATTTGAGTACTGTAACAGGATTTTTGCTAGCCCTCTTATAGGTCACGTCTAGAGCTCATTGTTTCGTTTTCTTTTTACTTAATTTCTTCTTTTGTTTTTATTTGCTTTGTCCTCCTCCTCTTCTTCCTCCTCCTCCTCCAAATGCCCGCCTTAGGGGCTCCTCCTCCTCCATCATATCCTATAAAGCAAAAGACGTTTTCCTTTCCTAAATAGCGTAGAGCGTAACTTCTGAATGTTGGTTGATGATAATATTGTGTTATGTAGTGGCGCAGTGCATGATAGCGTAGTAATAATTCAATCATTTTGGAGCACTCAACGAACAAACTGAAATGCAAATCTGTTCAATATTTTAGAATTACAACGCTTAAGATCATTACTTTATTATAGATTCCATAGCTGTGCCTGAATTCCCATATGGTGGCATGGAGAACTGGGGTCTCATATCGTATGGTCCTTCTAGAGTCCTATACACCGAAGGAGTAACCTCGACAAAGACCAAGGAAAGCGTCTGTCAGTTGGTCGCTCATGAATTAGCACATCAAGTAAGTAACGATAAAAAGTATTAAACCGAGGATAAGCTCCTCGATAAATAACGACACGTTTTGTAAAGAATTCCAAGCAAACTTAATTATACAGATTCAATATTTCAAATGTTATGATGCGACAATTTGTTTTTAAATTTAGTTTGACTAAAATTCCCATTGATAACCAACGCCCCACCCCACTTAATGAACCTCATTTTTCGGGTTGCAAGAAATGTGTATCGCACACAAGTAGTATACAAAAGAGAGGTAGCAAATATTAAACTCACCTCAACGTGAATGGAAAATATTCACATGATTCACGAAATAACAGCAA
>JXSR01S003715.1:33597-44163 GCA_000969725.1 Ophiothrix spiculata
AGAAATTGTCATTACTTTACACAGTGATTATTGGATAATGAAATTACATTTCTGGCTCTATTTCAGTAGGTGATTTTGATACCCCCCCCCCCTTACTGTAATGAGTTTCCAAGTCCTACAACCCTCACCAACCAGCCAATTAAATTGGCCAAGGCATTTAGTTGATCTTGCTTCATTTTCTGATCCAAAATAAATTGAGAATTGTTGGAATATTAAAAACTAGGTAAGAGTGTATATTGGTCTCTCTATCATAAATGACACAAGGAAATTATAGTAACAGATAATTGATAATAGCATAGTGGCATGCCATGAGTCGCATATTATAGACAGCATTGTTTTAATATAAAAGGAATGTGCAAAAAATACTGATTATCATCATAATTACATGTAGTCACTGTAGCTTAGTGACAACAAATTCACAGTACAAAATTTACTATACAAAAGTACAAAATATATCATACAGCATGTACTTAAATGTCACACTTGACCATATACAATGAATAAGTTATAGTAGTCTGAAAAAAAAAAACCTTTTCATTCTGGGCGGGAGCAAATCGCATTTGGGTTGCGTTTGAACTTAAACTTCAGCACATAAGACATTAAAAAGTGAAAAGGTTTTCTTTAGGCAAGTATAGATAATTAATAATTATATAAAAAAGTATAGCTTATAATCAAAAAAATGCTTGCTTGTTAAGGAGCTTGCTTACAATATGGATGTCGTAAATTTTAATATGAATGCGCTTTTTAAATCCCTCTGTACAAAGAATTAACTGCGGATGGTTGTTTCATTGAAACGTACAAAACTTGGGGAGCTGATCCTGGTCGCATTGGGATGGTTTAAATGTAGGCTGATGAAGTGATGTAGCTTTAGAGGTAAAATCCTCCTAGTCACTTGACCACCAGCTAGGGTGATCATGTAACAGTGACAGCAAAGCGTCGTAGATGGGAGGCAGGTCATAGACAGTGTCTCTGTCGAAAGTAGGCCGATCAAGGCTTGGCACAAATAGAGGTAACTGGAGAGCTTTAAATAATGCTAGTTGTGGGATTGAGCTTAGCTAGGGAACCGTGGTCAAAAACTACCTGCAGAGTGTGCTGAGCCCACATAGAATGAATTTTACAAAGTATGGGAGGCACAGTGCATTATAAATCAACTGTATTTTATAATTTCATTCTTCCGTCTAATACATCTTGATACACTCCACTGTCCAATAGAACATAAGTCTTGTGTGATGCATCCATCACATATAGAGTGTCTGTAATCTGGCACGGATCAAACCCATCTTGTACCAGTTCAACTTTGGTATGCTTGAATGTACTTGTTACTGCCATATTTTCTCGGATACGTAGGAATTTTGGACATGCGTACATTGGTAGATAGCTGGTTACATGGGAGTAGAATTTGTGCCAGTCTACATCAGAGTGGTCTGAGTTCAGGACGATGGCTGCCATGCCACACCTGCCTTCACAACCTGATAGGAAAAATAAACATTAATGATGAGATTGGAGACATGACATGATAACTTTTATCAAATGCAATTATTTAGAAAAAAATTACTGCGCACCATCTTTTGAGGTAATTGTTTAAAATTGGAGGTGTTTATTTTAGACCAAGGTACTTTTCTACCAAAAAAAGAACCCAGACACAAAACTAACACCGTCATAACTGAATTAAAAGATGGTGTATTATTGACAATAATAACCACAATTTTTTCCATTGAAATTATTACTAATTTTGACCATTTTGGGTAAAAAACAAGTGAAACTCATAGTTTCAGTTACATCTTCATTTGCCATCTGCAAAAAGTATTGATCAGTCAAGGCACTGCTACAGTGTTGCGTTTATTCAAATGTGACATGTGAGATATCACTGCACGCACGCATTGTTGTATTTAGAGCATGTGTACTATTATCGCAAGCATTGCATACATGCAGGTCATTATCAGAAGTCACCTGATACTGTTATTACGCAGTTTATTAATTAGAAATAATGTGTTTCTTCCCATTTACCTAACACCAAGTGAGTGATTTTAAAAAACATTTAAAAAGAGTGGCTCCAAAATATTGAGAACATTTACAGGAAAAATCTTGGGGGACCACTTAACATCTTTTTTCAAAGAGTGATGTGTATTGCTTCTATCAGGATTTATTTAGCAAAATGTTATCAAGCCCCAGCCCGGACACCGCAGTGTTGAGTCCTTGAGCAAAATTCCCCCCCCCCCCCCAGGTGATAGAAACCCCACACACACACCTACGCAGTACAGCGGAGTCTGGCCTAAGCGCAATGGAAATGGAGATGGGCACAATGGCCGTTAGCAATTAAGCTTCGGTTTTGACTTTACCTCCTTATTATCCCCTGGCTTGAAAAGTAGAAGGAGGATTATGGCATAGTAGCGGATGTCTGTGTCATCTGCGTCGGCGTTGTGATAAGGGTTGACATTTGCCTCTAACTTCTGCATACTTTCAATGAATTTTTACCAAACTTGGGTTATGGGTGTAGCATGGGGACCCGCATTTGTGGGTGAGGTCAAAGGTCACATGCTTAGATCGAAGGTCATATGAGGTCAGGTTGTAAAATAGGCTGAAAATGTCAATTTGGCCTAATTTGACAACAATGTTAACAATGCATTCCTTCTCCCTAAACATCTACATTTGTTGGGATTGTGTCAGCCAGGGGGATTGTGTGGTGCCGAGAACTACTTTTTATACATATATAGCAGAGAACATGTACTTATAAACACAACATACAGTGAGTTTCACAACAGTATCATTGATATCTTGTAAGAAGGGGATGATAACTTATCAAAATCAATTATTTTTGACACCTATACTTTATGATACAATATTTGGCACATATGACATACAGTATTGCTGATTTTTTGCCTGGAATGTTGATAGTGTGCTTGTCATATTTTGGGATACACATAACCTGTGCTCAAAATGTTGTATTTGTGTCCAAAAAATATTTGAATACATACCTGACACAGTGACACCATACACATTAGATTCTGTGATATCTGGGAATTCATCTAGGACTAAGGCTACTTCAGTTGTTGATACATTTTCTCCTTTCCACCTGAAACAGAAAATAAAAATATAGGAATGTTAAGGTTTGATATTATTATACACACTAACAGAAGTACAACAAACAATAATCAATAGACAAGTTTATATGGGAGAATTTAAATGTGGAGTAAACTCCTCAAGCACCTATTAAATCACCGTCACATTCAGTATGCAACCTGGAAAATATTCAAGCATAGTCTGCACTTATGGAGATGCAGGAGAGTTGAGTCATTTTTTACATTTTGCACCATTCTGCAGTGAAGATAATGGTATACCTTTTTTGCAGTACATTTATTTTTCGCCTATAGAAGGTGAATTGAGCCCAAAAAGCGCAAAAATAAATGTAGTTCAAAATATCCCACTTCTACAGTATCACATACCTGAAAGTATCTCCAATCCTGTCTTTGAAGTAAATATAATAATCCTCATCAATTATCAAAAGATCACCAGTGTTAAAGTATGTGTCGCCATGACGACAGACATTGTGAATCAATTTCTTCTCATTGACCTGTTTACTCGCTACATATCCATCCACAGGGGTTACTTTATTCACCTTGAGAGCCATTAGGCCTGGTACACCTGAGTAAGCAAAATAACAGATTAATGAAGGACATGAAAATTATGCAGAAGTTTCAATATTTCAATGTTGTTATTTGTTTTTGTTCTTGGGATGAACACCATGCCACAGCGTTCCTTAAAACTGGTTACTGTAATATCACACTCAAACATCAATAAGATTGTCGCAAAAAATGTTAACATCTTATTTTTATGCTCCCAGACAGCAAATTATATTTTGATGCACTGACACCAAGTCTGGCATAAGTTTTACTCATAATTGAAATAACTGCAACAGCAGTGTTTGAAACTGAATTTTTAGATTGATTATTGCTGTTTTTAAACTTGGAAATCATATTTTTGGATATATGCGAGGACTTCAAAACATTAAATAAATTTGTTAGATTCAGCATCAATATGGTACTGAAAATTATCATGCTCAATATCCTACAGGGGGTCAGCCTTCTGCTAAGAGTCAACTAGCATGACACTCTGCACATGCTTATATCGTCATCTGAGTGCAAGAAAGTCATATCTGCAATAGCTGCCTTTTTCATAATTGCATAGCATAAATGTCCAGTCTTGGGTCAGTGTACATGGGGGAGAAATTTTGAGCAATTTTTTCGCACTCTAGTGATATGGTGTTAAATAAATGTAACATATGGTCATATAAATCCACTGTAAATCCAACTTTCTTGCACTCACATTACAATACAACCCTATGCCCACACCTTCTCACCCAATAACTAGCATTCTTACCATAAGGCTGCGGTATACAGAGACCGTTAGCATCCCTCTCTGGCTCTGCAGTCACTACATCACACTTTAGTATTTCTATACTACTACCAGAGATTTTCTGCAAATCAACCAAATTACAAGTTATATGACATACCAGGCTTTGCATTACATCATCTATTATCTACTACTTCCATGATTACATCATGTGAAATTAAAACATATTGCTGTTATCACAATGACAAAATTGTAAAAGATTTTAACTTTTCATAAATAACATTTTCAGTTTCTGTCAGCAACTAGTGTAACTTATTTATACTGAGCACCAAACTTAAATGTTTCACTCCAGAAAAAAAATCACAAATGCTTTCTCTGGACAGAAAGCCACTTAGAGTGTCGCAAGGTATTCACGTATGATAGCTGTAGAGCGCCAGCCTTATTATTTTTGCGAAAACTTTGTATCAGGTGGTTGCAGATTGAGTTTCGATTTTCTTTGCTCTTATTTTTTTACAGATATTTTATAGTGACGCCGGAATTTAATTCCGTCCAATCGTGCGTTGTGAGCGGCTCGCCGGAGTGAAAGAGTTAACATGTGGGGCATTGTGACATGGACGATAGCCACTGCAATTGAGCACTATTAGGTATTGAAACCATTAATAGAGTTTGGTATAGCTATAATATGACACCCCCTCAATTTGCATAAATGAGGTGTATCAGGGACATTTGCTCAAAAGAAATTCAATTTGAATCAAATTTAGTGCACTTTATCAAAATTGGATATTGATTAGATCATTTTCAAATCCGATAGACACATCGGCATGCAGAGTTTTTGGAGTTTTTTGAAAGACCATCCCAGAAGGCACCACTACCTTAACTTGACTATTCTTTTGATACAGCATAAAACTAGATTTAGAGAATAAAAGATAAGATTGCGGGGGTGCCCATTACGAAAAATAATGTATGCCCATCCATTATGAGACGATAGATGACAGGCAAAACAATAAATCGCCATCTTTTATTCTCATTCTTAGTAACAATTTTGAGTCATTTATAAACCAAAAATGATGTACATTATTGCCAAAAACTATAAACATTATCATTGGAAAACGTACACCCCTATTCAAACATGAAATATTCCAAACCCAGTAAAGCTGTTCGCGCCGGATGTGTGCGTATACCTACATCGTGCCGTGATTTTGAAGGCGCGGCTCCACTGCGTGTCATCTATCGTCTCATAATGGATGGCCAAAATTCCTTATTAGGAAGTAAAATCAAACTCTGTGACTAAGAATCAAAAAATAACATACCTTGGCAAATGGTGTGTACCTAGTAACAGCGCCAACTTTGCCATCTAGGTTGAAGATCATGACATTGGCCTCTGTGGCACCGTAGAATTCTCCGATCCTTTGGATATTGAATCGCTTTTGGAACTCCAGCCATAGATCACTTCTCATTCCATTACCGAGGGCTAATTTGATTGGAACAGGATATTGGCCATCATTCCTTTTCTGTAAGTATCACAAGGAAAAAAAAAACTTTTTTCATTATACTATCACTTCACTTCGGGAAAGCTTGTAATGCACATACTCTAAATATGGTACGTGAATTCTCGTGCAGTAACGGAAATCATATACTATACAGTATATGAATTCACATACTTTAACTATAAAATCAATTTTTAGAGCAAAATATGAATATCGGACAACATTTCGAAGCATTTTCATGTTAAATTGAATCTACTCCATAAATTAAGCTCTGAAATTAGAAATTGTATCTTCCAAATATTATTTCCAAATTTAAAAAAAGAAAAATGGCAGATAGAATTTAAGATAGTAAATTTGTAGAATTTGATCAACTCAGCATTGAAAATGCTTTAAAATGTTCTCCGATATTCATAGAGTGCTAAAGAAATTGATTTTAAAGCTAGCGTGCATGAATTCATATACTGTATACTATGCAGTATATACAGTGTATAGTGCGCAATTTCCGTTACTGTACGTGAATTCACATACCATATTTAGAGTGAATGAATTACGATCTTTCCCGAAGTGACTTAGTTGGTATGCAAGCAAATTTGACAGTAGATACATTAACTGATAAATACAGTGTGTGCCAATAAAAACACAAGATTTTGTGTGATTTTTTTCTGGGAAAATTATGCTACTGGTACAAACACATGTATTACAAAAAAAACTCACACATTTTATAGTACATTTTCTTATCTTCAGCAAACTTATTATTTCTTAGAATTTGGACCTTTTGTTCAAAAGTTATGACAAGTTTTCTGAAGCCCTTAATAATTGAGCTAGTCCGATTTCATGATCTCAATTCCATAATCAATAATCAAATGTGGGGTGCAACTATGGCATTTAATGCAAAGCAGTTTTTTCTCCGTATTAACAAACTATCACTTTATTGCGTTTTTTGTTGGTGTCATATCAAAAGTCCATTGAAGGTATTAATTGTCAAGCAGAGGAGTCAGAAAGTCAGATCAATTTCCACATTTGTAAGTAATAAAAAGGTTTTGTTTAAACAAATTGTTGTTACCTCACCAAAATTTGATGTTTAAAATTTGAGGTATTTCATAAAGTGGCCCTCAATATTTAAGGGATTTCTCTGAGATGCAGTTGCTTACGACTGCGGGATAACGATTTTTTTCATAAATAGTAAAAAATCAAAAACATGTTTGCATCCTTTTTGCGTGCACAAATTCAATGCACACTAAACGCATGCTTTACTAACGCGTTTGATCACGCGCCGCATAGCACCGTAATATATACGCGGGAAATTATGCAGACGCAGATGTGCCATCAAAGTAATCAAATTTTATTTAAAAATGCCAGTTTTAGTCGTTTTTCTTGAAAACTAACACGGTGACCATATTTTTTTATTCCAGTATTTTGAAGAGCGCAAAAAATGCTTTAACATATGTAAAATTTAAAAAAATAAATGGAGGATTTACTATTTTAAAAGCACATAATGATCGACATTTTGGAGTTTTCCCTATACTTTGTATGGTTAATGGGAAAATATGTACTTTTTGAAATGCCTGTATCTCAAAAACGAGCACGGTGACCTATATTATTTATTTTAGATTCGTTATCAGCACAAGTAAATCTACCAAATACTAAATTTTCAAGAAAATAAATGGAGTATTTGTATCTTAGAGAAAACCCCTTAAGTTCATTTTGATATACAGGTTTTTTTCTCTCTCAAAGTTATAATTGCAAATTTTGATTTGTAAAATTTTCATTTTATTTTTAAAATGGTTGAAATACAAAAGCCCTTGATTTTTTTTCTTTTTGAACTGATGTTGACCAAAGGAACCACAAAATAAATTTCATAATTAATCAGAGATGCCAGTATGTATCACTGAGAACGCCCGGAACTATCAAAAAATCCTGAAAATGCACGTAAATGTTGGCAAAAAAGCTGAAAAAGGGGCTAAAAATATATAAAAACACATAAATTTGGAGTAAACCCCCCCCCCCTGAAATCAGGTTAAAACAGGAAAGGTGGCATCTCTGATTAATAATGATGCTTTCTTCAAATTGATAATCTGTTTCATTCTCAAAGAAAATAATTTATGAATAATATTTGCAAAAGAAACCAAATCTGTTTAAAGGTGTTCATTTCTGGGATGTGTATCACTCCCTTTAACTGGGTTAACTGATTTCATTAAGCATCTGATGTTTCAAAATCAGACGAGATTGAAATTTGTGTTCGATTTCAATGTGCTGTATCCCCGGACAGGAATATCCAAAAATGGGCGAAATAAAAAGCATAAAATAGAGGAGAAACACTATTTTGACATCAATGATAATTTAATGATATGGATACATCAGATCTACTTCATAAATTTTTATTATCTATGCAAGTAGAATACATATAACACCTTCCTCAGGTCCTGGGACTACATAAAGCTCAGATACTGATTTATTATAATATTTTTAATAATCTGACTTTTCTTGATCCTAATCATCTCCTGGATGATCTCCGATAAAAAATTCCTGAACACCCCGAAGGAAGTCCTGCCAAAGGATGCCTCTACCAAAGTTTTGTTGAAATCGGTCAAAATCTTAGACGAAGAAGCATACAAAAGGATTTTTGAAAATGATTTTGCTTGACCCTGAATGACCTCTGTTCACAAAATCATGAACAACCACAGCCCCTCATACCCAAGGATCATCCTGTGTAAGTTGAGAGGAAGCATATTTTTGAAATGTTTGACACTAGACCATCAGGTAGCTAAAGGCATCATGATTCTATTAACCCAACACTACGTGCATGGCTTAAGAATGGGGCGCCACCATGAACTGAGATGAGGGGCAGTAACATATCATCCAAATATGTATGATTTGCCGATTCCAAAGAAATCAGATGCAAATAGATCTGGCAATACTGCTAGAAAAGCATCAATGGCATTGGAGTCAGTACTTCAATTTAAATGTTCAGAAAGACAACAGGTGCTGCTGGAACGTAAAAAAAACTGATGTGTCAACCAAATAAATTTGTGTACAGAGCTATGTATATTTGCCAATCCTGATGACTTGATTCAATATAAAAGAAGCTATTATATGGTATCAAAATCTCTAATTTAACTAAGAATGTTAAAAGTGCAATTCATGATTTCTAGCTAATTGAAAAGAGTACAATATAAATGTATGCTGAAATTTCACTTGATTCTGACCATTCGTTTTCAATTTACAAGCTTTTCAGCATTTTTAAAATCTCCATAATTAAGCCACTGTGTTATAATTACTGTAGGGGCCCCAACAGTATTTAGAAAATGACACTTTTTCTCACTTTTCTCAAAATGCAAGCACATTTGAAAGAACAGTTTTTGGATTTTTACAAATACCAGTCAAGTATTCTTCCCAGCTAAACATTTTGATAGAGGCGACCTTGAGGATGAAGAGTGGATCATGAATTGCCCCTTTAAGGAACAAGCAACTGATGGGGTCACGCAATCTTTAACAAATCTATTGATTTTTCCTAACTGATTGATTTGGCTCACCTTGGGTTGCGCTAATAAGTACCTGCATGTTTCACCAATATATTGGATGATGTTGGCGTGATATTTTCTCACATCGTCCCAGAAATGCGAGGCTGAAAACTTGGCCCTCAAACCACAAGTTGCTCCTGAAAATGACAAATTTTTGATGTAAATACTGCAAAAACAGGTAAAAACTTGCTGTGTTTTAACCAAAAATCTCATTTTGACCGATCTATAGAATATTTTAAAAGTTCTGACAAAATCAAACATTTAAGAAATGTGTTCATTAACATTTCTTTCTAGATTCTAAAAATTAAAACTGTTCAAAATTTTACCAGAGCAAAGTTTGCTTAGCTTCTCCCTAAAAAAAGTGGACCTTAAAAAACAGTTTTTTGTCCTTTAAATACCATATTTTAGTCTAATTGACCTCCCTATTGTGTTCAGCATGCAAATCCCTATCTAGTAATGCCTAATGTTGTAGGGATTTAAATATCAGTTGATGAAGGAAACAGCCTGTATTTAGACAGGCCAGAGAGCCTATCTCTTTAAAAGCGACTGGGTCGGACTCAAAATTATTTGTTATATTTGAGGTGAGGGGATAGCCACACACACCTTTAATGTTGGTACCCATTTGACACCTAGGTGGAGAGAAGCACATGAGGGTTAGTATCTTGTTCAAGGACACTACACATACCATCCACCGGATTAGAACCTACGACGCTCAAAGCCTGATGATTAAGAGTCGAGGACTTGTACCACTAGGTCATGCACGCCTCGACATTGGGTGGACAGGTGTATACAGCTTATAGAAAGAATACAAAACACATTTGACATTAAAAACACACGCTTGTTATCTGATTGTTCGATATTCAAATCTTGTTGTCACTTTTGTAAGGCACTTTGAAGACTTGCATTTTGCATTCAATAAATCTCCTCTTGGAAATATTATTTCTAATCACACAAACCAAACACCTGCTCTGATGACATTTATAAAGCTGCTACAAAAACTGGCACTATGGTGCATTGGTAGAGGGATGTACACCGTATCGGACCATGATCAGGAGGACTATGCTTGGGTAAATTCACTCACCTGCTCTAAAGACGTTAACCAAGCCGATACAAAAGCCAGCACTATGGTACATTGGTAGAGGGATGTACACCGTATCGGACCATGTCATGCCTAGTATGTACTGGATCTGACTGGCAATTAAAAGGCG
>JXSR01S003716.1:0-12402 GCA_000969725.1 Ophiothrix spiculata
CCCGGCCCGGGGCTCGAACCCACACTCTCTGTATTACGAGACCCGTGCTCTAACCGCTCGGCCACGCTCCCCTCTATAAATCATTGTGTGTGAAATTGACACGTGAGTCGTCCAAAAAATTATAGACTCAACAGGTATTGCATGCAGCGCCCAAAGAAGGGGCACAGGTGACCAACGGCTTAACGTGACTTCCCAACCACGGAGCAATTAGAGTAAAGTTTCTTTCCCAAAGAAACAAGGAGACGTAAACCGCCGGGCCCGGGGTTCGAACCCACAATCTCTGCACGAGACCCGTGCTCTAGATTTAACCGTTCGCCACGCTCCCCTCTAGTCGTTACATTTATGTATTTATTTTTGTTGCTTTATTTATTTTGCTTAAACGACCTTGAAAATTATAAAGAAAAACATTTCAACTTACTTTTACACATATTTTTGAAACCACAATTTTAATCTTAAAATGTAAATTAGTAATTAAAAGCTTAAATTTTATTAGGTGTCTTCGTAAAGCTGAACTCTCAATTCATTTAGCCTGTTCAAGTTTGTCGTAAGTTATCTCATTAACGGACAAAGGATTTAGTTTACTAAAATAGTTTACAAATTGTAAATGATAAAAGAAGTATCGAATTAATCTTACCGCACAAAGGAGGCCTGTCAATCAAAGTATAGAATAGGCTATTGTCTTTGACGAAAGCAAAACGTCTAGAGGTTTTAGTTGTGCTTTTTATCGTGTAAACACAAACGGATTGTTAAGGATTACAATTTCTCAAGTGAGAATATCTATACTTATTGACTCCAGTGAATAGAATAAGTAATAGGTTAACAAAATATTTTACCATGGATTACAAAATGCATTGTTATGCACGGACAGAACATTATTTTGAACTAGCTAATTGCAGGCCTATATGTTCTAACGTACACGAAATGCAAATTGACATTTTATACGCCAACTATGGATTATGCAGACAGGCAGAGGTCAGCAAACCATGTAGGCCTATAGCATGAATTATTTTGCAACAACGTTATCTCAAGAACAAGAAAAAAGAAAGAAAAAAAGCTGAATACAATAGCGAATATTAAAGAAACCAACACGTACCTGATAAATCCGTCTCTCAGCCATGATTGCGAGTCGTGATCAGATATAAATTATTGTATTCAGTAAAAAATCACATTTCTAGTCGAACTTCGACCTCACACGTCACGACCTCCAACTACTGTCAAGAACCCGTTCCAACCTTCCTCACTTTCTGTTGTGAATCCAATCCATAAAAAGTACTTCACTTCATTTCAAGAAAGACCAATCGGGATAACCCCTGACCTCCATCACGACCTCCGACTCGGTTATTGTCAATATTCCTTATATATTCCTCATATATATTTATTTCCTATAAATTTGAACACGTTTTAAATAGTATTTCCATTGCACGTTTCAAAGCATTTTTATTATAAAATCAAGTTTCGGCAAATCACATCCTAGAATCACATTCCAAATTTGGCGCCGTACATCTTTGGTGATAATGCAAGCAAACAAGACATCCCAATTTCAGATCTTCTTAACGAGCAAGTTTTCTTGATCTAACGCTTAGAATCATAATCAATTGTTATCGATAATTATTTGATAATCGGATAATACAGGATCATCAGGTATATTCCATAGTATTCTTTCCAATTAATCAGCGCTATGATGTAAACGATCGTTAACGAACCAAAAACAATTTTGACACATAACCCTTAAATAAGGACAACATTTCCACAAAGTTCCTGTTACCAAGAGTGATAAAACTCAGAAATCCAAGACTTCGGCCATTTGGCGTGATTATCGAGAATCAGGCATCTGCATGTTGAGCACTCCGTCAATAATACCTTATTGGAAAGATTACAATTTAAGTTACATACAAAACACAAAAATTGGCTCTTTCTCTCGGAAAAGTTCTTGCCAAAATGCTCTCCTTCAAACTAAACACTCATCCGCTTCCTCTTTTTGATGAAATACTAAAGAAATCAATTCCTATGAAATACAAGGATACGAACCAAGTTCTTGACATTCTTGGCACACGAGATGTTTAACCAATTTTTAACCCTCTTCCCGCGTTTTATGTCAGTACACAATAGAAAAAAAACCTCATTTTTTCTCATAAAATATTGAAATCAAATATTCAAATTTGGTGTCAGATAGATGAATTTGTAAACCCACCATAAGTGCAAAAATTACTGACAGGTTTTAGGGAATTTTAATGTAATTAAGAGAAAATTAATGTAATTTTGAGCACTTCGACAAATTTTGACAAGTTCTGGCCAAGATACCGCGGTGACCAATTTTCACCGCATCCAAGTTTATAGGTGACACTTGCCAAAATAACTTGGATAACTTTAATGATAACAAAGTTAAATACCATTCTTTGCCAAATTTGTATAAAATTTTGTTTTTAAGGTGTCATTCTCAGTTTTATCTCTTCATTAGACACAATGGGGAGACTTGATCATGATGGTGCTTACTCGAGGTGTACGTATATTATAAACATGGGAACACGGGGAAAGATTCTGGCGATTGAAGATATGATGCGACTGAAGATGGAATTGAAAGTCTTACCAAGATCAAACTTTGGAGGAACCTAATCACGATGTCAGTTACTCGAGATGTGCATCGGGCATTGTCGGGGATGTACAAGAAAGAGTCTGTAACAGTGAGCATGTTATTAAAACTGAAGAGGGTGGAGTTTTAATGAAACGGCGATACAATAATTATTATACAGTTTATCAGTATGCAAATCAAGTGGATAAGAATGATAAAAACTGTCGAATGACTATCATGACCTAAACGTGTAGCAGATTTCTTCATCAATTTTATATAGATGTATTTTGTGATTTGTCCTATAAACTCAAAATAGGACCACGGCAAAACAACTTTATTCATGTATACATTTGACATGTTTTAAGTATTTGATGTATTCGAACATCGACATATGATCGAGGTAGTTTTAACATTATTTGTAATGGAAGAGTTACTTTTGCAAATTATCAAGAGGAACCACTAATGTAACAAATTTCTCTCTACTTCTGTGACAATTTCATCTGCAACATGAATTTTACAGTGAATTACAGGCGGTTGTTCAAGGAAAACAGAGAAGTTAACAGAAGTTACCAAAACACATAGCTTTGCCACCTTAACCATGTTAACGGAAAAAGGCCCTTCTACAAAGATTCTTCATTGTAGTGATTACGACCCAAGTTGATAACTTACAATACAAAATTATTCAACATCAGATTTAAGATCATAAAATGTCCTTGAAAGTTGAAGAGTTATCCAATTTCGAAAAAAAAGTTGATAGAGACTCTTCAGATGGTTCATTGAAATGGAGCCTTGTGTTGCCTTATGCTAAGAACTGTTTAGATGTAATTTACCAACGGAGTAACTGGAAATCTTAATTCAACACGTGTTAAGTACCATCATTATGCTTTTTTGGAATCACCTTGGAATATATTGATCTTCTTCCTGAAATTGCCAACGGAAAACAGATGCTGCAAAGCGATCCAAATTGAGTGTATGGCATCAGAAAAATATTTTTCCATAAATTATGGAATGGAATTTTACAAAATTCATTGAGATCTTGCTTTGTTTTGCATCTCTCAATAAAAAAATCGATGGTCGAGTGTGAGGCTTCTGTGTTTTTCTCGCCACAATTTATTTTACATGTTTGGTGTTAAAATGTTGGTCTTAACATTACACGAAGCATAATGTTTTACTAATTGCCAAGTTTCAAAATGGCGGACTGGATTAACTTTTCACTATGGATTTGTATGTTCTATAATAATTACATGGGTGTTTAGTTTGCGAAAATTATATTGGTAAGCTTTATTGTGCGTTATCTCTTAGATTTAAAAAAATGCTTTAAACCATATTACGGAACATTCCATTTCAAGCAAGCGACTGAAATCTAACTTATATATTGTTGATGGAGCGGAGAGCTTGAAGTTTCAATCTTGTCACTGTGCCTTTCGTAGGTTATGGTTAGGACCTACTTTGGAATTCGAGGGATAGGTGCAACGATATGGACGAAACCCGATTGACAGAATATTCATGATCTAGAATATTCAAATTTTCAAGTTTTATGTTCGGACCAAATATGGAAGTCCTAAATGTCGATGATGTAATCGACATAATCACGTGATCATAAAATCACGCCCCACCCTATAATGAACTCAAAGTTTGTTGAACTTTCGGCTCAAGGCAGGTTGCAATCAGAATTATTTATCGTATAGTTTTCTTTTAGGTGCAAATTGTTCACGAAAGACAAGATAATAGATTTTTCAATTTACAATTAATCTAGTGAAAATTCTGATAAAGATACTTTTTACACTTTTTACAAGATTTCAGTTCGGTGTGAAAGGAATCTAAGTTCCCCCTAAAATGGTAGTCCGTCTCCATTAGACCATAACGGAGTAAAGCGTGAAACTAATGTTGCGTGAGAGTTGTTAGCCTATACTTTACTGTACAACCCGGACAATAGAACGGGGGACTTCCTGCAGAAGGCGGACTACCATTTCAGGGGGACTAAGATCCCTTTCACACCGGGTCTGCTCATCAAACATTATTGCCGATTCAAGGCAAAATATTCTTCCTCATCCAAAAATCAACATCAACAATGTTTCCTTGGTGTCAAATTTTCATTCGAAATGAACACTTTTTCCTCCTTATAAATGTCTCTCATAATATATATTTTTTACCATTACATAAAGTGTTTAAAATGATCAGTCTATTCAAGGCCAAAATCAGAAAATGACAATGCATATTTGGCCTTATATACGGTCAAATGTTAAAAATTCTACCTTTTCCATGATTTTTAGTGATAAACCTCCTGTGCATAGCTCTGCTGAATCCATTCGATTTTTTGAAAGCATGTAATTAATAAAACAAAAATTCAAAGAGAGCACATACTCTTTATTAAAACAAAATGATAACCGAAATCAGAAAGATATTGTAGCTTATTGTCTGGGTATCGCTTAAAATGGAAACCATATGGGGGAGATACTAGCTCAAGTTGATTTGAAAATAACTGGCTAAGGCTCTTCGCACTTAATTATTAGTTTCCTGTTTAAGATTCAAAAAAAGGGACGAGGTGACTTTTAATTATTAATTATTAACTATTTTACCGAATTAATTAGCCGAATGTATGACGCATCCAAAACATAGCAAATGGGGGCAAAATCTACAAATACCAGAGGAAGATGCAAAAATTGCTTCAGATACATGTATAAGAGGAATTTGACCTGAACATGGAGCAATTGTTGAGTGAACTTGAGCAATTTTTGAAAATCAAGAAGTAGATGATAGAAGGATGCACTGCTTAAATGTAGACTTATTTAACGATTTCAAAGTGCTTATTGTCAGCTGTTTCAAAAAATTCATAAACTTGGGGCAATTTTATCAAAACTTGCCATTTTCAAGGAGGAATTAACCTGTTAAAACTAGAAACAATTTTTATATGTCTGTAAGTGAAATGTTAAACTTGTGTGTCGACATGTAAAAGTGTAGAAATGTCAAGTGCGAAACTATGCATTTAGCGAGGCGAGGGCACCTCCTGTCATGAAAAATTGTGTGAAGTGCTCATAAAAGAAAAAGAAACACTTGCATCTATAATTTCAAAAGTTGTTCCGTATGGCTTATAACGGTTGTTTTATTGTGTCATTGTATAGGCCTATGTTTCATCAGTTTTCAATGACCCAATCGTCTGTAATTATAGTATTTTTTTTGCATTCTATGCTTCTTCTTTTTTTGGGGGGGGTGCATATTTATGTTTTTGAGGTCAAGGAATCAATTTTTCAAATTTTTGACAGAATTGAATTTTCCGTTTTCGTAAAATTCCCCTTCAAAATCAACACGACGGAAACCATAATCTTTGTAAACAACCAACATTATTTTCTGTACATGGTATATGGCAGTATTAATAATTGAACATGTACAATTGAAGCGATGATATTAATGAAAGATTCATCTTTTTGTGAGCTGCTGAATTGTCACTCAAGTAAAGCCCAAACAATACAAGAACACATTTTGTATCACATTGTTTGCGTTCGCCTCCGTTTATGGTGTTCAAGATGGTGATTTTATGGGTTTCGCGAGCGGTAATTTTTACGTTGGAACATTCATAGAATTGAAATTTGGTGACTATTCTGTGCTGGATAGAGACGGCTTAAACTCTTAATTGACGATCGCTATTCAGTTCATGAAAATATCCACAGAAATTTTGATTTTTCGGCGAAAATGTCAAATAATTAAATAGATACAAATAATTAATTATTTGACGCTGTACCAATTTTGGACGCGCGCTGTAAACAGGAAACTAATAATTAAGTGCGAAGGGCCTAATGTTAAAACAATCACAATATTTTGTAAGAAAAACTGTGCCATAAAATGTATAGTATTTTAACACAGAAGTCTTTCATTGTCATTTATTGTATAATTGGCTACAACATGTACAAAATTAAGTTAATGTTCTTGTTGCCATCAAATCACCAATTATGCCGTTGTATAATGACAATAGTAGCCTACTCGGTCAAATCACCAAAGCCGTTGCAAGGATAATTATAGAACTCGATCAAATCACCAATGCCGTTGCAACGACAAGAGAAGACGTACTCGATCATATCACCACTGAATGTCGTTGCAATGACAAGAGTACTCGATCAAATCACCAATGCCATTGCAATGACAACAAGTTGATTCACTTTCAATGCCTTGATTCTCCAATTTATTTAAATCTTTCAGATATGCTTTTCAACTAGACACAATCTGAAATTAAAATCCTTTCATTTGCTTTTTAAATCATAAAAATTGACAAAGCCAATGTCAGGTTATCTCTATTTAAATGACACATGTATTCTTCATTTCTTTTTACGAACTATTATACACAAAATAGTTATTGCATTATTGAAAGAATCTATGCAGCAATCCATCTGTGATCGTTTTTTAATGCTCTCAGTTCTCACTGGATCAATTTGATTGAAAAATTAACCTCTCGCTTACTTTTGTCTTGCCCTTCCCTGCATACCAGACTGGCTAACAATATTAACCCAAGTAACATTTTCCTAAGAGCTCTCTAAAGCTACCTTACTTGATAATTGCCTATTTAATATTGAATGTAACAGGTAATAGTGTTTCATGTCTACATGAACAGATTACCGCGTAAATGGTTTCAAAATACTATTTTTTTTTGCCAGAATTTTAAACATGTTAAAAGAACACATCTTCGTATGGAAATAAAAGAATTTTATTTCTTTGTTTATCTGTTGAGATCGTGTAGGGAAAATGAAAAACATACAAAATGTACTAAAATGAAGGTAACATATATGAGATTGGATTGGTCAATGATTTATTGTTATGATTTAAAAAGCAAGGTAAAGTGTTTAATTACAGACTGTGCCTAATTGTAAGCCTAATTATCTCAAATATATGAATTATAATGGACACACAAGGCATTGAAAGTGAAGTTCTTGTTGGCACACCCTGTATATACGACGGGGTATCAGAAAGTTTTTAACTTTACCCAGAAGGGATGGAGCTACATCAATAAAATTTTGTCAGAATAGTCACTCGCCTTACTGTATATTAGGGTACAGAAATGGTTTCAAAAGTAGTTTTACTTCCTTTACAAGTGGCGATTGATGTCATCTACCTACTCGCTTAAAACATTAGCTACATTGCATTGAGGAAATTGAGACATGCAGCGTAACTTGCATCCTTGCATTTGAAGGGTTACAGGGCCAAGTAAATCTTAATGGCACCACCACCAAAGTTTTATTGTTTGATACCATAGTAAAGGGCATGGTTTCCCCTTTCCATTGATACCAAAATAATGGAAATCGGTCGATGAATGACAGTATCACGTAATAAAACATCGCCGATCTGAAAATGTTGATTTTCATTGAAATATAAAGATGGATTTTGCAATAGACAGATAGAGGGGTATGTGGGCAATCAGTTAAAAGTGGGAGAAACTTTGCACATTGACTATGCATACATCCATAAAGTATGTCATAATAAAATTGCATGCCTGGCTCTATTTTCTTCTGAGGAAAGGTTAAACTTTTTGTTACTGCTAATTTAAAAAGAAAAGAAAAAAATACAGATAAGAGACTGAACTTGAAACATCTCATATCAACTAATGCCGTAATCTGATGCAGGAACTTGGCATTGCAAAATTTAAACATCTAATATTTGATCTATTATCGTCATTATATATCATTTACATGTTGATCTACACACTATCAATATGGAATATCATCAATGTGTGCCAAATATGAGGCTCTGGAAGTGTTATCCTTTTCCCTCTGGGTAAAAAGCAGTAGATTTATTGTAACTTTTCAGGAAGCGAGACAAATTAAAACATGAACATAATGAAGGTACTAAAAAGGGTAATACTACTTGTATGATAAACTGTTGCATGGCAGAGTCGTAGCAAAGAAATACAGACACCCATCCGATTTTTATGTCACTCATTTCTCCCAAGGTTGCAATGAATTAATGTACACGTACTCATTCATTTTGATGGGAGCGTACTTGTACATGTGCTAATCATTTCACTAAGAATTCTCATGTTGCATAATGAAATGTACGGGTACTCATTTATTTCTATGACAGCGTGCTTTGTACATGTGCCAATCATTTCACTAAGAATTCTAATGTTGCATAATGAAATGTACGGGTACTCATTTATTTCTAAGGCAGCGTACTTTGTACATGTGCCAATCATTTCACAAAGCATTCAAATGTTGCAGTAATGAAATGTATGGGTACTCATTTATTTCTATGACAGCGTACTTGTACATGTGCCAATCATTTCACTCAGCTTTCCAATGTTGCATAATGAAATGTACGGGTACTCATTTATTTCTATGGCAGCGTACTTGTACATGTGCCAATCATTTCACCGAGCTTTCCAATGTTGCATAATGAAATGTACGGGTACTCATGTATTTCTATGACAGCGTGCTTGTACATGTGCCAATCATTTCACAGAGCTTTCCAATGTTGCATAATGAAATGTACGGGTACTCATTTATTTCTAAGGCAGTGTACTTGTACATGTGCCAATCATTTCACAGAGCATTCAAATGTTGCAGTAATGAAATGTATGGGTACTCGTTTATTTCTAAGGCAGCGTACTTGTACATGTGCCAATCATTTCACAAAGCATTCAAATGTTGCAGTAATGAAATGTATGGGTACTCATTTATTTCTATGACAGCGTACTTGTACATGTGCCAATCATTTCACAAAGCATTCAAATGTTGCAGTAATGAAATTTACGGGTACTCATGTATTTCTATGGGAACGAACTTGTACATGTGCCAATCATTTCACAGAGCATTCAAATCTTACAGTAATGAAATGTACGGGTACTCATTTATTTCTATGGGAGCGTACTTGTACATGTGCCAATCATTTCACAGAGCATTCAAATGTTGCAGTAATTAATGTACGGGTACTCATTTATTTCTAAGGCAGTGTACTTGTACATGTGCCAATCACTTCAACGAGCATTCCAATGCTGCAGTAATGAAATGTACGGGTAGGTCTACTCATATTCTATAGGAGCGTTATGTGTACATGTCAAAGTTGCAGCAATCAAATGTTAGAGTAGGCCTAGTATTCATAATGCTCAATGGAGCTTACTTTGTACATGTGTCAATACCAGATCTAAATATGAGATTGAGGCCTCCGTATACCGAGATCTGGATCTTAAATCTGGATCTGAGGGCCTGCCAATTGATCTGGATTTGATGTGAATCGTGTAGCATTATTGATCTTCTGATCCACGGATTGTTATGAATCTGCACTCACTAGCCCCAATGTCAAACTCGTTGACGAGCGTCTTTGACTCATTCTATAGGAAAACCTTATAAACTGATAAAGTTCCAAGAAACTCTTCTATTGCCCACGCAGTTTAAATAAAGTTCAGGAGAAAATGACCCCTTGAATGACACTTTCGCTATGTAATGCAGATTTCAGAAGGATATCTTCGAGTAACTGTCAAATAAATCTACATTTTTCATTCCCGCGGTTTTTACAACTGTCGTCTGCAGCAAGTACATAAATTCCCAAGTACCTGTCATTTTACCGCGACAGGAAACCGAGCAATAAGCCTGCTGTCATAACGGACGTACACACAGAGAGGCAGCAAAACCACAGAACCACGTGTCAAACTCACAGCGAATCTTGCAAATGAGAATATCCGAATTCTAGGCGTCTTGAGTCCTTTATAGAGGCGAAGCTTCCGGCGTGAATCTCCAACAGGCAAACGAGAGGATATTTCGCAAGTTTTTTTGTAGTCATTCTTCTTTCTGATAGTCATTATTTCTTAAGGCATCTCCTTAACCCGACCATACCTATATCTAAAGAGCTATGGGTCGACGTCCTTCCACGGGTTCCATCTGCGCGTGCTCACAATATTTACAGTCATTCTTCCACGAAGTTAAAATCACTTCTAAAAGAGAAGATCATTCTGAATGTTTGGTTAGAAACTATTAAATTTTCAAAAAATGTAATTGCGCTAGGAAGGAAATATTGAGAATTCACCGGAGAGCATTGCTGGTTCTCTACTCTTTGCGCAGGAAAGTGGTTAAAGGTTCACCACAATTTCCCAGGGCTCGAGGTCCTATCATTTGAATCACGATGGCTTCTACGGAAAAGTTCGGGAAACTAGATCAATAGATTCTGACAAGGACTGCACAAGATTCAAATGATAATCTTGGGGTCATTACACTTTTTGAATTTGTAAGCTCCCGTGATGGCCAGAGATCATACGCTCGATTTTTGGAAAGATCGAAGGCTACAAGTACATGGTATTGTCCTAGATTTCTACGAGAACTAAAAAAAAAAAAAAGCGGTTTAAAAGCCGATTTTGTAAAAGCAGGCTCACACTATAACAAGTATAACGAATAGGAGGTAAAAGCAAACGAAGTAAAGTTACGAAGTTTGAATGTCCGAGTAATCGTGTGTTACCGTCAGTTGATTAATTCGCTAGCCACTGCAGACTGCCGACGTTAACAGTCGTTGTGCGTCCATGACTCGCACTCGTCACCATACGTCATAGTGTGAGTCAGGGTTTAAGCATTTACGCGTCGGTTAACTAATAACTGGCTCACACTATATGACGAATGTGGGAAATGATTCTTTCCATTGTCCAGTAGGCCTATTGTCCAGTTGTGTGTTACCGACTGACGAAAACACTAACGACGAAGAACGAAATTTGCAACTACTGTGCGACGTTTGCTTACGAAGAAGAAGGATGACGAACGTTAATGACGCGTTTACGAATACTTGTGACAGTCCTTGCCACCCGTCAGCAAAATATTGCCCGTTCTCTTTTTTTTTCGTCACTTAAAATCAATATTTTTGAACTTTTACAGTCGTCACCTTACGGTGGGCGGGTTTGTGCAACAGCAGTTCCCCCGTCTTGTACCAATGAGGTCCCGGGTTCGATTCCCGGCATGTGCATTTGGTTTTCAGTCCATGCTCGCTTCCGCAGGCTTTTCTCCGGGTACTCCGGTCTTCCTCCTGAATTCAAAAACATCTTGGAGCCCTCTTGAAGATACTGGACTGTAAGCTTCCTTTAGTATTGGGTTTCCTTGGCGAAAGCCTAAACAAGACGATGATGGTTGGTCATTCGTCATATAGTGTGAGCCAGCTTTTACCAATAACCGAATTTGCGTGGTTCAGAAGTCGCCAAAATCCCCTGCAAAATATCGATGCAGTTTAAGGAAGTAAAACTTAAAATTTCGTTAACTAAATTTAACCATTTTAGAAAGTTTTTGGTTCAAATAAGGAAGTTGTTAACGAGATCAGTATTAAACCCTGGATGAAAATGGTTTATAAAAACGTGTAGGTGTTTTCCCACCCAATTTTATTTCAACTCGAGGATAAAGAAGCGTTTGGGGTTTATCTGATTTATTCCAATCGCTATTTCGTTGTGTAGAGGTTAAATGTAACAAAACTCAATTTTTCGCTACTGGTGAAAATATATGCCAAGGTCGTGATATGCCTAAATGGAAAATTCGCCTACAAGAAACATGCAAAGTTTCATTTAAACACGGCAAAAACTCTAAATATAACAGATATAGAACGCGTTTTTGACACGTCCAATGTGTTCTGGATGTGTTCAATGTGTTCTGGGTGTGTTCAAGTGATGTTCTGGAACATCACTTGAACAAATCCAGAGCACATTGCACGTGTCAAAAACGCGTTCTATATCTGTTACATTTAGAACGTGTTTTTGGCATGTCTGAACGTGTTCTACAGTGAAGTTAAACATGTTAAATGATCGGAAATATGAAATACATATCTGTATGTTCTGAGGACAATCAAAAGCAAATATTTTTTGTTCTATCCAGGGGTGGGGGGGGGGG